>JAUELF010110024.1:0-15574 GCA_031471495.1 Clinocardium nuttallii | reverse complement strand
TGGCCTAGGTCTATACTGGTGATACAAACATCACACACTCGCTTCATGGCCTAGCTCTATACTGGTAATACAAACATCACACACTCTCTTCCTGGCCTAGCTTCCATCAACTAAAATGTTAACCTGCCTAGGTGCATTCGAAGATTATGATGCCGAAAGCATTCTCATCTACGATTTATTTTAAGCGTGATAATTTCTCTCATCCTTGTGGATGCCCTTGCATTTATTTTTAGGCTGGACCAAGTTTGTTTACGCAGGGATTATGAATATGAAAACCGTCGCCGTGATATAAATGACATAAGGTTGAAAACGGCGTTAACCCCGAATGAAACAAACCCCGTCAAAACCACGATGCTATACAACATAATTGTCTATTTATTTACACACAAAGGTTTTTTTTATATTTGCTTATTTTGCAGTAAAATCTGTTTCATTCCGTCATTATTGTTTCAAACTATAATCTGGTTTGAACTATGATGCGGTTTATACAACATATACAACCACCTCGATCGTGTAGAACTACATATATACGAATTTTTTCTTGGTACTCTGACAGGTGGAAATATCATACCGACTGATATGCTAGTGTCATGATAACATCACCAGCCATACTGAAACTAACACCGGCAGGTAATAACTACACAGGGACTTACTGGTAATTGTGTCTGTGTATCCTCTGCCAATGATTTTCACAATTAAATCAATATGTAGTTTTATAAATATATAAAACGAAATGTACAATGTTTCTCCCAAGCTTTAGACTAATTTCATGGTTTATGATATTGATGTGAACATATACTGATTTTAAATGCTTTAAGGTTAGTTTTTCCTGGCTTTTGAGACAACTGCGTAGTGTTTTAAAAGTGAGTTTTGTACTTGTTACCTCCCTTGTATTTAGCTTGTGTACTCTGTCGAGTGTGGATTTATCAGGTAAGTTATTTTTTCTCTGCCATTTCCTGTTGTTATGACATCATTGCCTGTATTATTTTGTATCTATGGGTAAGATTTTCTGAATAACGTGTGAATGCCAGTGCAACTGAACAGCATGAGATAAAACGTTCCAGTCGCCATTAACTGTAAAAGGTCAAAATATAGAACAACCTTATCGAAGTATGTTGTCATTTTACCTGTAGTGTATTATATGTCTTCAGTGACATTTCGTGAATGTCCCTTTTCAAAACATCCTAATGAAGTGTATTAATATTTCTAGACACGCAAATGACAGCCCTAATAGGACAATTGTCATATGCCACAAATTCGCCCTCTTATTTTAGCAATTAATATTTCTGCCGAGCTGAGGTCAAAGATAATTTGCTTATTTCACATAGCAAATTATTTAGATATGACTCTCATTAACACGATTATTTTGAGTACCTACGGCATAAGAGAGACATGTTTGGCAAAAGACCAGTTAACTCCTCCATTGAGTGTCATCTGGTGGAGTCAATAGGTAAGGATTCTAGTTTGGTTCTCGACTTCCTATATATGGTAGTTCCTTCAACACTTTATAACAAATGGTAGTGATGGCTGCCCTCCTTGGCGTTCAGGGTTGCGGGGTTAGCATTACGACGGACTGGCTGGTGTCAGGATAAATGGACTAGTAGTACTTTTAACTTACCCAGGAAACGCTATGATATAACTGAAACGTTGTTGAAAGCGGCGTAAAACACCAAACAATCAGGCAGTATTAAGGGATGGTACTGTATACATGTACTTTATTGGTTCTTGTTGTGTCCGCATAGGATTACATTATTAGAGTGGATAGTAACATCCGAGTTACTGCACTTGTATTGTTTGCCAGAATTTACATCTGTGTAATTATTGAACGCATGCGGACAGTGCATGATTTGCTGAATGCACACCACAAGTCTTTATTGTAAATAGACAGTGCTTCATTTCACCATTCTTCAATGTACATAGACAGTGCATAATTTCACAATTCTTCAATGTACATAGACAGTGCATAATTTCATCATTTGTCAATGTACATAGACAGTGCATCATTTCACCATTTGTCAATGTACACAGACAGTGCATCATTTCACCATGTGGCAATGTACATAGACAGTGCATCATTTCACCAGTCGTCAATGTACATAGACAGTGCATCATTTCACCAGTCGTCAATGTACATAGACAGTGCATCATTTCACCATTCTGCAATGTACATATACAGTGCATCATTTAACCGTTCTTTAATGTACATAGACAGTGCATCATTTCACCATTCTTTAATGTACATAGACAGTGCATCATTTCACCATTCTGCAATTTACTTAGACAGTGCATCATTTCACCATTCTTCAATGTACTTAGACAGTGTATCATTTTACCATTCTTCATTGTACATATACATTGCATCATTTCACCATTCTTCATTGTACATAAACAGTGCATCATTTCACCATTCTTCATTGTACATAGACAGTGCATCATTTCACAATTCTTCAATGTACTTATACAGTGCATCATTTCACCATTATTCATTGTACATAGACAGTGCATCATTTTACCATTCTTCATTGTACATAGACAGTGCATCATTTCACCATTCTTCAATGTACAAAGACAGTGCATCATTTCACCATTCTTCATTGTACATAGAAAGTGCATCGTTTAACCATTCTTCAATGTACATATACAGTGCAGCATTTCACCGTTCTTCAATGTACATAGACAGTGCAGCATTTCACCATTCTTCATTGTACATAGACAGTGCATCATTTCACCATTCTTCAATATGCAAAGACAGTGCAGCATTTCACCATTCTTCAATGTACATAGACAGTGCAGCATTTCACCATTCTTCAATGTACAAAGACAGTGCATCATAACACCAGTCGTCAATGTACATATACAGTGCATCATTTCACCATTCTTCATTGTACATAGACAGTGCATCATTTCACCATTCTTCAATGTACATAGACAGTGCAGCATTTCACCATTCTTCAATGTACATAGACAGTGCATCATTTCACCATTCTTCATTGTACATAGACAGTTCATCATTTCACCAGTCTTCAATGTACATAGACAGTGCATCATTTCACCATTCTTCATTGTACATAGACAGTGCATAATTTCACCATTCTTCATTGTACATAGACAGTTCATCATTTCACCAGTCTTCAATGTACATAGACAGTTCATCATTTCACCAGTCTTCAATGTACATAGACAGTGCATCATTTCACCATTCTTCAATGTACATAGACAGTGAATGAGTTGGTACATACGCATAGTTCCACTAGTATTTACTGTTCGTTTGTTTGAGTGATGCTTTACTCCGCATATAACAACTGTTCAGTTATATCACGGCGTTTTCTAGTGTTTTTTTACCAGTTCTACTGGTCCATATATCCTGACACCAGCGAGTCATTCGTCATGATAACCTCACAACTCGGAGCACTTTGGGAGAGAAAGTCATTATAACAATGTTAACGTCGATGGTGATTTGTTCAAGTCATAAATGAACACCGTAGATCTTAATTAGACTGCGGATACACATACTGATCTGAATATACACTGTTAACAAAAACAAACTTGTTCATATTCCAACGTACTGGCTGATAATTGTGTTTTGGTTTAAGCAAATCATTTAATAAAAACAAATCTGATTGTTTTAATCATGGCATGCATAATATCACATTAATTATATTTACAATGGATATGCCACCTTTCCTTCAATGCAAAGTTGGTCACGTTCTCTTAAAAACTGTTAACTATTGAATCAGATAGTGAGTTTACTGTTATATTAATTGTTTGAGTTGGGCAGGAAATAGCTTTGAGCCGGGTTAGACGGTGCGCATGTGCCCGCTGGCATTGTTCTTTACTGGATGCACTGGCTTAACACAATCAGTTCGAGCCATACATACAATGAAGAATGGTTAAAATTTATTTTGCTTGACCACAAATGAAGGAGAGTATTTGTGAAACATTTCATAATGACGGGGAATCGTATGAAACAGTGTTACATTAGCGTAATCACACAACTCTGGCGTCTGGCGAAAAGCCATGAACTTTGCCATAACTAAAAAGGGTTAATCTGGTTTCTGTCTTAACGCTTACACAGTCTACTGTGTTTACATAAAGACAGAAGGGAAACAGACTATATATACCCAACAAAAGTAAAATTCTGGTTCCCTGCTTTTCTGTTATTTTCAGGTTGAATGATTACTAAACGTCATCAACACAATCATGATGCCAGGCTGGACACACGTGATCACATTTTCGTGCATAATTCTTGGTCACGTGACGACAAATGCACAACCGAACATTTTAATATTCCTAGCAGATGATCTCGGAATTGGAGATATCGGTATTTATGGTAACACAACATTAAACACACCGAATATAGATAGTATTGGGACCGGAGGTATTAAACTTGCCCACCATGTATCAGCGGGTACAATGTGCACACCGAGTAGAGCGGCCTTCCTGACCGGACGGTACCCGATACGCACCGGTGAGTAATCGGCATCCCTATTCATATAACCATTTGATTGGTGCAGACGGATTATGGCGCAGCTGCACTAGTCGTCATTTTATTAAAAGTATGTGAAGAACGGAGACCACTTGGAAGTCTTACGATGTAAGTTCTCTCTTTCGCACACTATTGTTGACTCTATATATATACACATACACTCGTTTTAAAAAGCAATAATTGAGCTGTCTCGCGAGATAACAAACATTGTAAACTCTGCGTAAAGTATCGACCCGGATAAGCATAAGCATGCCGTGCAGACTGACCCGGATAATAACTCTTTGCATGTGGATTTTCTGTTTCAGGTTCATTACTCTTTGCCTCTATCCCCCTGAGACGGAATGTGTCGGCCCGGATTATTTGCTGATCTTGGTCAATACATTACGTAGAGGCAATAACGTTGTTTTCTCTGGGAACGGCTTATATAAAGATAGGGATTTCTAAATATCTGTTTTGATTTGGTTTTACGCAGGCATTCGTAAAAAAACACATGAAATGTCCTTTTTATCAGCGTTATTGTGATATTATTGAATATATGACCGACTAGTGAAAGGATGTCAATAAAGTTTCAGAGTTTATCGTTGGCTGGAACATTAAACATACAAAACATTCGAGGAAGGACTCCGCACCAATTGAACATCTTGTGGTACCACCTTGATGATGCGACCGAACTGGTGGCTTACGTACAGAACACATCTTTAGTTGACGATAGTTTTATTTATACAGTCCGTAATTGACTAAAAATTCCTAGAATTGGAAAGCCTTAAAATCACTATTTGCATTTCAGTAACTGCAAATTATTTTTCTAGGTATCGAAGCTGGTCCTATCCGAGTCATGACAAATCTTGCGTCATCAACCGGACTTCCACCATGGGAGATCACTCTTGCTGAACAAGCCAAAAGTGTGGGATACAAGACTGCCCTCTTTGGTGAGTAAACACGTGTTCAAGTCGTCATAATATCAGGAACTTACATTTAACCTTGCATGATACACATGTCATTGGTAGTCTTTGTAACAGGCGCTTGTGAAAACATTGTGTCAACAATTAGATTAAAAACGAACATTGTCTTCCTTTCCGACAATGTTTGGAGCTATCAAATAATTTCCAGATTATTATTAATTTTATTCAGTTTTTAGCTCGACTATTCGAAGAATATGAGAGCTATACTACTCACCTTGGTGTCGGCGTCGGTGTCCGCGTCCGCGTCACACATTGGTTAAGGTTTTGCATGTAAGTACTAAAATACTACACGTATTGCATTGAAACTTTCTACAACCCTGCCCCACTACCACACCTATGTAGATTATCAAGTTAGATAACTATATCCTGAACTTTATGCAAGTTATGGCCCTTTTTGACTTAGACATTCTGGTTAAAGTTTTGCGTGCAACTAAATTAAGATTCCATATCTCAGTAGTTATTTAATGCACTGCATTGAAACTTCATACAACCCTACCCAACTATCACATCTATGTAGATTATCAAGTAAGATAACCATATCCTTTATTTTATGACCCTTTTTTAACTTAGAAATTCTGGTTAAAATTTTACATGCAACTACATTTAGAAACCATATCTTGGTAACCACTTGATAGCTTGTATTGAAACTTTATACACCCCTTCCCAATCATCACACCTATGTGTATCACGTGATATGCGTATCAAGTATGATTACTCTATCCAGTATATTTTGCAAATTATGGCCCTTTTTTTTTACCAAGAATCTTGGTTTAAGTTTTGCATGCAATTAAATTAAGTGTCGATATCCTAGTATTTACTTGATGCATTGCTTTAAACTTTATGCAACCCTCCCCAACTATCACACCTATGTTGATTTTCAAGTTAAATATCTCTAACATGTTATGCAAGTATTGGCCCTTTATGGACAAATATGAATTCTGTTTAAAGTTTTGCATGCAACAACATTAAGAGTATGTTAGTAACTACTTAATGCATTGCATTTAAACGTTATACAGCTCTTCCCAACTATCACACCTATATAAATAATGAATTACAACAACTCTATCCAGCATTTTATGCAAGTTATGGTCTCCGTCACTTAAAAAGCGGTGGAATAACCGACAGCTCTTGTTATTTTCAAGGTTGACAACCATGAAATATATCATAAACACGTTTGAGTGCGAGTAGTGTGAACATCCGTCTACATAATCAATTGGTTGTTTCGTGGCGCTTACTGCGTTATACGACATAAGACAACGTGAATGACAACTCCATATTTCCGTAATGAAATCTTCAAATAAATTAATGCAAATAAGCCACGTCACACGAAAGCTGACCTTCGGGACTTTGTGACCAAAGTAGATCTAGATCAGTCTGTGCCTCATTTCGATTACTGATATTTCCAAGTTGATAGAAGTCATCCGGACAGAGCATCCTGGAACTCTCTGGTTCGGCAGGGACATAAACACGAAATATGCCGTTAGTAACATTACCTCCGAGTAATCCTTCATGCATATTTTGTATTCACCTAACATTCATGCATGCAAGCTTGCAGAGCGTTAGACGGATTTGTGGAGGCAATATTAATAACTGAATTCCCTCAATACGCATTTGCGTCATGATCACGGTTATTGGCTTTTACGGCATTTATGGGAGCAATCTTGGTATTCGTGGCTTTGCGGAATTCACTCAACTTACAATGGTTTGGGGGCTTGATACGGGTCGATGAATATACCGGTTTTTAAGGACTTAAATTGGCTCAACGCATGTACTTTTTCAGGTAAATGGCATTTAGGTGTATTCGATCTCTCCAGGAAGCCAGTTTATCACCCGTGCAACCAAGGATTCGACGTGTTTTATGGCATACCGTACACAAACATCGACGAGTTTGGTGATAACGCCTCCAAGACATGTAGTATTAAAATCGTGTTTCCCCAAATTTTTGTCATCTATTTAACGTTATCCATGCCTTTGTTTTTTCTGTTCAAGTTTAAATTTTTATCTGTGAGGACATCTGTGGTGATTGTGTTGCTATGTACGTCAATGATTATGCTTGTTGTATACAATCTGACGTACAAATGTGCCTTTCACAGTGTTCTCATGCGTCAGTATGACGTCGTAGAGCAGCCAATTCGCATACGCGGCCTCACGAAACGTTTGGTTAATGAGAGTGTACACTTCATAGAACAGCGGAAACAAGATGGCGACAAGTTCTTCGTGATAATGGCGTGGCACCTGGTTAAAACTGTTTTAGAGCCAATGAAGAGATTCAAAGGTGAGTTCACAGTTCAGAGTTATACGTCCTTCAGTACAACCAATGGACGAATAGGGAATTCCGTTTCCGCCATACTTTTAAGATATGTTATCCTAGTTAACCCTTTCCCACATACAACAGATCTGCATCAGACGTCTTTGAAAATATCAAGACAAAATATGTTATATCTCTGTAAATGAAGGTATATTTTTTAAAAAGAGTTGAAAACATTGTAGCAATAGAATAAACTGATCATTATGAGCAAAAGTCATCTGCTACATGGGCGTCAGAAAGCGTCTGTACGTAGGAAAGAGTTAATTAAAATCGTCCGAAGTCGACAAGTTGAAATTAAATCGAGTAACAACATATAACATTTCTAGTCAAAGAGGTTAAGCATTCGGTCGACGACAACCTGACATTTACAAGGTATAATTATGAGTTTTCGTGGTGAATTTCAGGTCGACAAGTTACAATTATCTCGATAATAGCGACACGAAGTAGGACACCTAGTTCACTGAATCCTTGAAATTAGAATTCAGAGAGTTATATGTTCTAAATATCTGCTTTAAGTGTCAGCATCCCTGTATCACTAATATAGAATAGACTGTCGATTGAAAAAATATGGTTGGAATAAAAATGAGAATTCAGATTACGGCAGTTGTTTCGAGATGACACTTTTGGCACAAATGAAATTGGGAAAAGATGCACCAGTCGTGATTTAAATAATGATAAAGATGCAAAAGTCTTTAGATCAAGTGTAAATTTAGTCCACAAGGAAAGAAATAGCTGAAGGATAAAAGAATTGGCAAATAGTACAGTGCGACGAGCAATTGTGTCAATATCAAGTGATTTACGAAACGGGTAATAGTTGAGGGGCAAATGTCAAATAATTAGTTTGGAGTACGACCGTTAGTAATGTTATATGTAAACACTGGTATCTCCTCCTATATGATTTATTATATAGAAATATATGGTTAACCTAGTTATGTATTCATCACTCTACAAGTATTGTATTCACCACTCTACACGTATTGTATTCATCACTCTACAAGTATTGTATTCATCACTCTACAAGTATTACTCCGTTTTCAACTGTTAACATATAGTTGTTTAAATATATCTGCACCAATGGCAATATTGAGGGTTTTTCAAGTAACACCAAAAAACAAACTTAGGTGAGTCGGGTCATTAAGGAGACATCCGCAATGTTTCCCTTCTAGTTATCACAATATTGCAGAAATCTTAAGAATGAAGTCGCCCGGTATTAATATGGAAAAGTCTCCTTTGGAAATTCAGCACTAAAAGAGTTAATGAATTTTGACAATGCAGTTCACACCACACCTGTCCTTCTACACAGCACGTATACGTATACCAATGTAATGATACGCATGTATGTTTATTTTCCCCAACTGCTGAAAGGCATTTATCGCCGCTCTAAATGCGAGACAAAATCACGTTCGAGCAAGTTTTCTAACTCGCGACTTGATTATTAGGAGCCTTCTGAGCCGCAGATTTGTTTTCAGGTCGTACACCAAATGGTAACTATGGTGACTGTGTTGAAGAACTAGATTGGGGTATTGGAGAGATCCTAAAAGCACTTGATCTACTCGGACTCGGTGACAACACGCTTGTTTATTTCACGTCAGATCACGGAGCACAGATTGAGCTGGCATCGACCGGTAACGGAGGAAGTAATGGTGTTTTTAGGGGTAGGTTTACATTAATTTAATAACTTATTCGAGGTTTTTCTTTGTCTTTGTAGGTAAGACTAAAACAATGTTAGTAATGGATGCCCTCTTGGGCGCCTAGGGTTGCGGGGTTAGCAATACGACCGACTGGCTGGTGTAAGGATAAATTGACCAGTAGTACTTGCTTGTAACATACTTTGGAAACGCCGTAATATAACTGAATAATTATTGCACGTGGTGTTTAACACCAAACAATCAATCAACTGTCGGCAGGCATGGCATGTTAATCAGGCGGCACCCAGTCAAGCAATGTAGGAGCATATCGAGAAAAAGACAGCCGGACTTTCGATGATGTGACATATGGCTTGGGATTTAGTGCGAGTGCAAGAAAAACCCGGGTATGCCCGTGCATCAGCAATTTGTGAATACTGGAAAATGCAGAATAACTGATGGTAAAAGGGAATTAATATGGAAAAAAAATGTACTGAAACCAATATAGACAAGACATACGTGTTACATATAGCTCGTTAAACCGGAAACGACAAGACATACGTGTTACATACAGCTCGTTAAACTTGAAACCACAAGACATACGTGTAACATACAGCTCGTTAAACTGGAAACGAAAATACATACGTGTAACATACAGCTCGTTAAACTGGAAACGACAAGACATACGTGAAACATACAGCTCGTTAAACTTGAAACCACAAGACATACGTGTAACAAACAGCTCGTTAAATTGGAAACCACAAGACATACGTGTAACATACAGCTCGTTAAACTGGAAACGACAAGACATACGTGTAACATACAGCTCGTTAAACTGGGTTATGTTAATAATGACACACTTTAGATAAGAGGCTCAGATAAGAAGGCGTACATTGATGCAATCCTTTAAATAATCAAAGCACTGAAAGTATCGGTTTGACGGTTAAATTAAGGTCAGAAAGGCGGTTGCTTGTGTATTAATCACTATATATGTTTGGCGTGAAAATTACTCTATTTAGAACTATTTGTTTCGGCGGAGCTGTCTGTGTTATTAGGTATGAAGTAACTCCGAAAATACGTTTTTTGATGTGTAGTTTGTTGACTTTGAAACGGATATCTGTCGACAACCGTCCCAAAAACGCGTTTTGTTTAATCCTTTTCCCCATCGAACACGCCTTCTGATGCATATACAGATGACCTTTGAAACCATGTTGACAAATAATATATGACAGTTTCAGTACGTGGGATTCTTAAACAAAAGATGATTGTTTCAACAGAAAGACTAATATACTAACCTAAATGAAAGTCATGTTTGTGTTCAATACAGAACATCTCTGTAAAATGGTCGTAAAGGTTAGAAAGCTTGAATATCCATGACATGTTACTAACAATGATATCATAGATAGTATAGTGATGCATCTTTGAAATATGTAACAGTTATATCTGTATGGACACAGGTGGGAAGGCATGGGGGGCAGTAGAAGGTGGTTTCCGTGTCCCTGGACTTTTAAGATGGCCAAACAAATTACAGCCTAGTACAGTGATCCGGGTACCAACACAGCATATCGATATGTTCTCGACTGTGTCTCAAATTGTCGGCGCCAAGATACCACAGGATCGCCATATGGATGGACAGAGTATATTACCATTGTTGTTGAATCAATCGAAAATCCCCCCTCGTGAGTTTATCATGCACTATTGTGCTGGAGAGATACACGCAGTGACATATAGGCCTCCTGGTATTGGTAAGTATCAGTGTATTATACAAATAAGCCGTCCCACGAGAAAACCAACATTGTGGACTCTGCGTAAAGTATCGACCCTGATCAGCATAAGCATGCCGCGCAGGCTAATACTTTTCGCCTCCTGTGGATTTTATGTTTCAGGAATCATTACTCTATACCTCTTTTCCCCTGAGACGGAATGTGTCGTACAGGATTAAGGCTAATCTGGGTCGATATATTACGCAGAGTCCATAATGTTTTCTCGTGGTAAGGCTCAACAATCGAGCTGCTATGCAGTTCCATATTTTTCCATATCCAGGTATTTAAATTTATTTAGATTTCACGCCGTTTTTAACAGTATTAAAGGTGCATCACTACGACGACTGTAGGTCTGTCGACAAATGATGTTTGACAAAAGAAGTCTTTGGCTTGAAAATGTGCAAAATTGTGTTATACAAGTGCGCTGCATACGGGATCGTACGCGCGTACCTGATATCCCACACGCTATAGCTAACCGCAACTCTCTCTCTCACGACGAAGCCCCAACACGATACTTAGCTATGGCTGAGCGCTGCTGCAACACGGGAAATCGGGGTGCTGGCCATGTCCCTCGTCGTACAATATTACGAATAGTAAACCTTTCCCACATACAGCCTCTTTCTCATGGCTTTGCTGTAACAGACATCATTAAAAACATTGAGACAAATGGAAAAATTGCTCATCATGAGCAATTTCTCCTCTTTCCAAACGGTTTTCAACTCTTTTCAATACTTTGACTTTTATTTAAAGAGATTATCGATTTGTGTTGCATAGAAGTTTCAAAGTCGTCTGCTGTACATTTCTTGTACGTGGAAAGGGGTTGAATTGTCTAACACTCTGATTATGGATTACCTTACCTTGAACGAGTCATGTCACAAGTATTATAAAACTCACAATAAATGATTTTATATAATTTGTTACAAGTCGTAGGACAAGAATTTTCAAGTTCTTAAGATAGGGCTATTTGATGGGAAATACCCTGAGTATGCCTGAGTATCTGTTTTCCGATTGGTCTGTAGCAACCCGATTGTTACTGAAACCCGTTTTGTAATAAAAAAAAGTTAGAATAAATTAAAATTGGTTCAACGTGTATGAAACTTGTGTACACAAGTTAATGAAGTTAGTTTCTTCTTGTGCACTGCTTATGCAGCAGTCTCTTTCAAATCAATCTTAGCATGTATAAGCAAATGAACCATCCGTTACATGTATATTCTCCAACCGTAGTGGTATCTTTTTGTGTAGTTTTATATTTGATTTAACTGAGACATAATACAATTAATGATAAATATATATAATTTATGAACTACCTAATTTAAAATTCACATGAGTAGGCAAAACATGTACATATTACTTGTACTACCAAGCAATACACATGGCTTATGATACTTTTTCAGATATTTTTAAATAACAATCTTGTATGTATATAGCAGATATCTTTACGAGTCTTTTATCAGTAAGCATGTACGTTATATCACAATGAATTGAATTGCAGATAGCACGGTCTGGAAAATTGCATTCCGATTCCCCGACGAGACAGTTTCACCAGCTGACTGTGTAAAAGTCTGGCCATACAATGAGAACGTCTGCTCCTGTGATATTTCAAAACCGCGGAATCCGCCATTTTTATTTGATTTGAACAATGACTCTGGAGAAAAGTATCCGTATAATAGTTCCACAGTGGAACACAGTCGTATTGTGCAATTGGTCCGTGATGCTGTGCATAGACATGAGCTTACTTTGACGTCTGTAAATGACGTCTTGACGCCGTATAGAAGTATGTGGACGCCTCATTTACAGTTGTGTTGTAATTTTCCGTTTTGCCAGTGTGAAGAATCGTTATACAATAATTCTGATTAGGTTGAATAATGTCAACGGACTTGCTTATATCATCGAAAAGAACGTTCTGTTTCGTGTAGAAAGTTTTTATTTCATGTAAAAAGTTTCTATTTCATGTAAAATATTTGTTTTTAGTGTATAACGTTTCTGTTTCTTGTAGAACGTGTCCACTATATGAAGACAATATATATTTCATGTAGCACGTTCTATTTTATTTTATATCATTTCTATTTCATGTAAAAAACATGTTACATGTAGAATATTCTACTTCATGTAGAACGTTCATATTTCACGTAGAACGTTCTTTTTTATGTATAACGTTCTATTTCATGTATAACGTTCTATTTCATGTAGAACGTTCTATTACATGCATCGTATAAATATAACACCATCTAAGTAGGATGAGATATGGAGTAATATATAATTATATTGGCTAGAACTTCCAATCTTAAGTTATTGTTTTGTCTCGCCCACGATATTGGAGTGAGACATAGCAGTCACTTTCCGGCGACGGCGACAAAAGCCGCCACCTTTACAACGATTATTAGCCCAACAATCCCTGCTCGAACTTTTTCTGAAACTTATTGTTTGGTCATGGGCAAGTCATAATTTGGCAGAACTTTGACATTGTTTAGGTAACTTAACCTTGGTTATATTCAGCAACCCTTGCTGGAATCTTTCTGAAACTATGCCAGGTGTATTGTTGGGGGAGGGAACATCATTCAACGTCAAAATGATCAAGGTTAATTTTTAGAATAACCTTATGAACATTTTGAACACTCTGGATGTCATATTTTTCTTCCATTCTTTATGACAATTCATCCAAACGTTTTTCTGCATCAAATCTCAAATCGTCAATGCATTGACTGACTTTCAGTTACTCTTTACATTTCATCGACGTTTTTTCTTTTTCAAATTGCTACCATGTATTATGCGATTTTCAAAGAAGGACGAGACACCCTCCTCAGCCCAATGTCTTGTTACTTATATGCAATATGTGGTGTTAACTCAAAACACCTTTTTGGAATCACGAGAGACATTCAATAAATACGTAGACAAGATACATAAACAATTTAATAGAGGTAGTAATGATATTAACATATTTCATATACATATTCGTAATAGTTGGTTCAATGTGCAGAGTTCCATCCAGGCACACTAATTTTGCTTTATTAATTTGTATTTGTGATAAGAACAAAACAATACAACCTAATCATGTTAAGTGACGTTTCTTTCATTTGAACAAAAACACAATTATTAGGCTTTGAAATAAATAAAGTTATTTTCTTTAATGTTAACCCCTTTCACTCATATGTCAATTCACAACAGACTAGTTAGAACCATTTATGCAAATACTTAGATTGTTAATTAATGAATCTGTAATATTGGAAACATTTCTCCTTTTGTAACAATGATTGGCCTATTTCAATACATACATCTATCATACATTTCAAAACGTAACAAACTATTACAATCTCAATATTTGATATACGAAAACATTGTTGTCTCTATAGGAAACTAGTTGATTAGCCGGCGATTATATTTGTATTCGTTTTTCAGATCTGACAGATTTGCAACAGAGGACAACTTGTAATCAAGATCCACTAAACGTAAACAAAATATCTTTCAACAGAAGATCTATATTTCCAAATGCATATTTACAAACAATAGATGCATTATCTTATTTAACCGTATAAATTAAACACTTGTTTCGCAATCGATGTAAAATAAATAAGTTTAAACTAAGTTTAAACTAAATTAAACACTATTTTTCGTCATTGAATATGTGAATAAGATGTTTCAAATTTAATTTATTTCTGTATAACTACACCACCAAACTCTTTGTCTTGCCAGGTAAAATCAGCCACGAACCGATAGAAAAGCATCACGTGTTATTCGCTCGCGTTCCTTCATTTCCCATGTGTCTCACAAACATACGAACGTTTTGTGTATAACTTTAAATAAGTGAGTAAAAGATAACTTCACAGTAGACGTTACATTCTAAAATGAAAATGCTATGACATCCCGAGCGTTCGCACTTTAGTCAGTTTTTTTTTTAACTGTTTTTCTTAATTTATCTTATAAACGGTATTATCATGGTTGCATGTTTACCCTCTTGTTTCTGTTGGACAATATTTCAGTTATCAATGTGTCATGTTTACAGCAGGTTCGTATCGCATCAATTTATAGTGCTGATGTTATATAATTAGTGTCGTGAATAACCCATGCATAATGGGGTTTTAGACCATGGTGCTTCTAGATATAAAAGAAACTGGTAGTGTGAATCAGCTCTCTCGTGTATAACAAATTCCGCCAAACCAATCTTTGTTATATCATTTCAAACATAGTTATTATCATTGAGGCCAGCCAGTTCACCTACCAATATACGGGTCCCAGTACAATCTGCACATATTGCAGGCTATTGAATACCCTGTTTTCTCATCACAATTAGAGAATGAAGTCATCGATAAACGAGCGATCACCTTTGTATGAATGGAATCAATGTCAATGGGAGACATCAGTCAGTTATCTCCCTTTAATACTCTCTAAATCTAGTTTGGTCCTATCATTTGTTTTCCTCTGTTTTTATCGTT
>JAUELF010109913.1:0-15576 GCA_031471495.1 Clinocardium nuttallii | reverse complement strand
ACACACACACACGTCTATAAATATAAAAAACGTTCCCATTCAGTCTGTCAAGATTACATCTTTTTTTGAGATATGAGGGCGTGGCTAATAACCTTATGGCCTCCCACATACACCAGAAGCTGCAGCAAACGAATTAGATAAACATATTGGGAAAATTATTGAAAATTTGTTCAAATTAAAACAAAGAGTTATTGTGTATATTTTAAAACATTGCGGCAAAAAGAGGGATTGCTCGTCGAGAGCAATTATTAATTTTACTACAATGTTTTCGATAATCATTTAATGCAGATTAGTCAAACCATGAACCACCGAAAGATATTCATCTGAAAATGTTCGAATAAACAAATTGACAAACTCATATTTCTAATCTTTGACTTGATTTTATTTTTCTTTGCAACGTTTTCAAATAACAATACAGCAATACGTATATGGTAAGCCAAATATCCCTTGCTCATTTGAAAACGCGTTTTGATTAATCTACAGCAGACTACGATTGAAAACATTGTAGAAAAGGGGAGAAATTGCTCATGATGAGCAATTTCTCCTTTTGACACAACGTTTTCAACTATATTCGATTACATGTATTATACTTTGACTGATCAAACTGCTCCCTTGCTTTGCCTAGATGTTTTCGCAGTCGTCTGCTGCAGATACATGTTAGTGGGAAAGGGTTAAATGGAATGGACGGTAGATTAAATCCTAAGGGTATTGCTTACAGTGTAAGTATACAATAACAATGATAAAGAAGTGTAGTATGACATTGATAATAAAATACAATGTGTCATACTTGTTTACCCTTTCCAACATACACACGAAATTACAGGACACGTTTTCAGATTAAGACTTTTGAAAACGCTATGGAAAAAGGAGAAATTGAATCAGAACAATTAAATCATGTTGTTTTCCTTTTTCTCCACAATGTTTTGTATTATGCATCATAACCAGATCTTGAAACGTTACCTGTTATTCTTTTGCATAATCGGCCATGAAGAATAGAGTAATGTTTATAACCGCAACATTTATCATGCCTTTGAAAACATGTTTATATTATAAACTCATAAGTGGCTAAATAGGTGAACTGTATGAAATAAATTAACTCTTTTTGTTTTGTATTTACTTTGTGTGGACTTATATGTGCGCTAGCTCGTGCTTCAGAAAGAGAGTGGGGGAAAAAAGAAAGAGAGATAGACAGACAAACAGACAGACAAAGAGACAAAAAAAAGACAACACTAATTAGAGTTTCGACATTTCCAATTGTGATGACAAAATATAAAACAACTATGAAAAAGGTTCATATGTTCAATGTAATTTAACTACAGTCTGTCTGAAGCGTTTTCAGCAACTGATCCTCAGTAAAAGTGACAAGATCTGTGTCTACGCTGGCGAGCTAACCCCAACACCATTTGACAGATTTAATGCGGACGAATTTGAAGTTGTTGATTGCCAATCAGACGACTCTAAGAATATATTTCATGTACATGTAAACGGTTAACCATTTGCTACAAACAACAACTCTGCATCATAATTATCTAGGTTCGCCCTTTTGCGCATACGACAAATCTGCAGCAGACGAGTTTGAAAACATAGTGACAAAAACCTACATAAAAAACAAATTAATTGTTAAATAAAGTTGAGAACATTGTGACCAAAGGAAAGGTTTTAACATGGACCTGTATTACCAATTAATTGATAATCGAACTGTGCTCCGGGGAAACTAACTTTAATCGTTTGAGACCACTGTGTATAGCCTGTTCATCCGTGTGGTCTAATCTGGTTATTCACTGTTCGCCAATTAGTAACAGAAATTTTCCATTGACCTTTTTCAAAATCCAGACGCTTTCTGACGCCTCGGCAATAGTTGATTTTTTATAACATTATGGCAAAAGGAGACATTTATAGAGAGTTGCCATAGTATTTAGCAGATGAGGTCAAAGTCGTCCGTTGTATAAGTATATGTATGAGGGAAGTGGTTAACTCCTGACAGGCTGTGTCTCTTTGGATCAGATTACAATAGGCGCGGCAAAATACGCTCAAGTTGATTTTCATAGAGCAAGTCATACTTATCAAATATAGTTGAAAACATTGTGATAAAATGAAAAATTAATCACCATGAGGAATTACATATTTTGTCAAAATAATCTCAAAAGTCGTCTGCGAAAGATGCGTGAAAAGGCTTATGCATGTGGGAAAGGGTCAGGACAATAGTTAACCCTTTCTCACATACAACAAATCTAAAGCGGACAACTTTGAAAACATCTTGTTCAAATGTGAGCAATGTCCTGTCAGTGTACGTCTAATCATTAAATAAAGTTGAAAACATGGTGACAAAAGGAGAAATTGCTCGCTTTGAGCAATTTATTCTTGTGTTGCCAAGTTTTCAAAAAGCCGTGCGACAGAGGCGTCAGAAAGCGTCTATATGAGGGAAATGGTTAATTAACGTTGGCGTCATTGACGGTCCGGATTACAGGGTTAGTATAACGATTGATGCGATGATGGGAGGATGAATAATACCGGAAGTACTGGTAGATTACCAAGGAACCACCGTGATTTAACTGAAATACTGTTGAAAGTGGCGTGAACCACCATTAAAACGAACACTTGGGATGGTAAGCCAAATTGATAATTCATAATTCGCCCCCTATAAACTTCGACCACAGGGTCACGTCAGTAGCAATCAAAGTACACGGAGTAGTTATGTAAAACTCATGTTGGTGTCTTGGCCAGGGTACGAGGAAACGCGTGGATGATTGGACTGGGTATATGCTTCGTTAAAAAGCGAACGGGGGCAATCTGTATCAATTATGGCGGAGATAGTACTCATTCTACAAACGAAAATGGGTTTCCTTCGATAAATATATTTTTCGAGTCGTTTGCTATAAAGTTTTAATATATCTAGAGATACAATTTTAATGTGTAATGTTTGGAAAACTTGGCTTGTGACTTTGATACAGTATTGAAAACATCGCGGAGAAAGGTAGACACTATTCAGAACAAGCAAAGTTTCAATTTTCTAAATACTGTTTTCTCTTCGTATGATACAGAGTGAAGGAAAAGTAGATTGGTGGTATCTTTGGTAACATTTTCGAACTAACATCATTTTAGACACATCTGCAGCTGACGACTTCTGAAATTATCATGTTTGAAAAACGAAAACATTCTTCCTTTGCCTAAATGTGTTTACTTTATTTAGTAATTCTTGTTTATTTTTTATAGATTTTCATTGTTTCCTGTATAAGATTTAAGATTTGTCAGCTGCAGATTTGCTTTATGAGGGTAAGGATTACCCGTGCTGTGACCGGAGTCATAGGACGATGTCTGCATTCCGGAAATATTATCTAATTATGAAAGACTGAAGTGATTAATTACCGCACTTTCCCACATACAACAGACGACTTTGGAACGTTCTAAGTAAACTTTATGGAAATCGCTTTATCAAAGTATAATTTTTAATAGAATTTAAAAATTGATGCTGGGGGAGAACATGCTTAATGTGTGATTGATTGTGGGAAAGGTTGATATATAATGACGGATGCATTCCGAGTTATTCACGTTCCTTGCTGATGGTGGTATTCAATTTTATCTTTTTTTAAATAAATTCGAAAGTTTTTTAAATAAGACAAATGCCTTATAGCCTCACTCTCGAAAACTATTCCATTTGGCGATATTAAAAGGGCTGATATACCGTTCATTTTATAGTTATATTTATTCTCTTTTCTAGATGTCTACAATCATTAAAACTAAAGATTTTGTTCCAAAAAGCCCTCAAGAATTTTAATAAATGTTTTATATACATTCTTCAAATGGTACTCGAAAGCAACTTGATATATATTTATGATGTCTTAAGAGTCATATCGTAGTAATAATTAAGTATATACAGGTGTGTTGGAGCATCGCCGATTATGGCTTATCAGCAATTTTATAGAGATTTGTCAAATACATGAACTTTAAATATGACAAACTACTAGAATAATGACCGTTTTATCGCTAAGTCAACCACTTGAGTTGGACGGTCTAATGTTGCTAATAATTCCGATAGGTGTATCCCCTTTTATCTGTTTCCATCGTGTTACACTTCCGCTATACCAATATGTTACTAAAAGCTCGATTGGAGATGTGCATATTACTACATGGGTTAAACGCCGTTTTCAACAAATTTATAGATACATCAAGGCGACCAGTTCTCTTCACGTGTGTTTTGTTGTTCATACAATTCTGTGTGCATATCCTGGTGTGCAATTACGTTATAAGTAAAGATGCTGTTGGGCTAAAACATTACTACATTTACTCGTGTATAATGTAGAGATTCGTAATAGTTAATACCGGACACACCAGGATTCGCGGTTTTGAACCCTTGCTCTGCCATTCATATATCTCCGACGATTGGCATGTGATTGTGCCACGTGCCTGTTGCCTGGAGTACTGGTGTGTGTGAGAAAGTCAAGAAAATCTCGTACGGTTAACTGGCAAATGTGATATAAATGAAAAACGTTGAAAACGTCGCTAAACTCAATACTATCGGACACTGGCGGATCAATCATGACAGCCTTTAGTCCAAGGTCCAAGCTGGGAAGAGAAGTAGTTCTTTTCTTCAAACAGATGAATTTATCGCTTCTTCAGCAAACGAATTGTAAACAAATAAACTCTTTCACTACCGCATTTCACAAAGTCGGCTGATTTGGCCATTGCATTTTGCGTCCAACAGGAAATTTGATAAAATAAAGAGTTTACGTGGCAAGCAATGCAGATTTCAAGAGAGACACCTGAAACTACATTGTTTGCAAAAAGCCTTTAATTGCCATTGGCATCGAAAGGGTAAATTGTTGGCAAATGTTTAAAAAAAAAACATTTCTTCTTTTCCCTTATCATTTTCAACAATGTATCAAACGCATCTTACCACATTATAAATATCAGATACCCGAATAAGCTCGATCTTTTATCGAACTCGAAGCACCTCGAACACCGTTTGTCGATGCCATTAGATAGAATATATAAGAGCCGTCCCACGAGAAAACCAACAGTGTGGACTCTGCGTAAAGTATCGATCCGGATCAGCCTAAGCATGCCGCGCAGACTAACCCGGACAGACTCTTTTCGCCTCCTGTGGATTTTCTGTTTCAGGTATCATTGTTCTATACCTTTATCCCTTCACCTCCCCCGCGGACTGCACTGGCTGATCTGGGTCGATACATTAAGCAGATGCCATAATGTTTGTTTTGTCGCGGGACGGCTGATAATATACCCGAAGCTATTGTAGAATTGAGACATTTTAATTTACGATAACCTCATTTTGAACTCGCGTACCCCATAAATTACGACCAATATCCTTCGATGTCCCTCTATCTGAATACAAATACCCTTAATCAAGACAAACCTTATCACTGACAGCACGAGCGAGAACTCTAAACTGGACCAAGTCGTGTGAAGCTGAGGCTGTCATCAGACTGTATATACTCACAGTATGATCTCAGCTTCGATTTCCGTATACACAACTATAGTAACATTTAGATCAATTATTGTAACGTTTTGCCAAATGTTATTCCCAACTAACACTGGTTTGGTAACATTAAAACTTAGATATATTTATAACTTTCCTTGGACCAGGGTTCTGTTTATCATGGAGTGGCCCGATTACAAATACTTTTATCTCGATTGGTTACTTTTAAGAATCAGAATACATTATTTTTATGGACGTTCAATTAGGGGTTTCATCCGTCAAGCCCCATAAAACACGTGACATTAAAGACGCATCATACGCAAACGTTTCTTTATCGATTGACGTATAAAAGTTAGTCCAATCTTTTATTTTCGTTCTATAATTCGACACGACAGGTTGGGGTTTTATACAGATATATCGATTCTTGAGTGAGACGGTGTTTAACGATGTCAATCGTAATACTCTTATCGCTCGTGATCTTGCATACTAAATTAATGAGCGATTATAACCGAAATTCGACGTCATAACATGTCTTACCCAAAAAACTGATGTGGAGATAACGGTATCATGATGAGCGCCTCCCTAACGTTATAACAAATCTTGCAAATATCAATTCGATTACAAACATGAATGAATACCGCGCCTATGATCTGTGGACTTAGTGAATCTCCGTAACGGGATAGTAAAGGGGTAACGTGTCGTCAAACACAATGGGACTACATTTCCAAGATTTTTTTATCAGGGCCGACACATTCCGTCTTAGAGGGATATATGTAAGGGTAAATATTCCTGAAACAGATTCCAGAAAGGCGAAAGGTTTCCGCCCGGGTAAGCCTGTGCGGCATGCTTAGGCTGATCATGGTGGACACTTTACGCTGGGTATATAATGTAGGTTTTCTCGTGGAACGGCTCATATCTTATTAAATCTAATCCGATCTATTTTGAATGCCACTTAACTTGAAATCGGCATAGCCAGCAAGATTATCTAACGTCACTGAAACCAGCTTCATTCGTCTTTAATCAATAGAATGATATATTTATGTAGAAAGGTAGCCACTTGTCTTAGAACAATATTTTGCGACGTATTTGTGTGAAAGCAAGGAAAACATGGATAGGTGAACTGATTGTTACTCCTTTGTTTTTATCCTTTTGATAAATATCCATGACATAAGTATTTTGTCAATTATAATTATCGTGATTAATATAAGCTGAAAACTGTTTTCACAATCGATGTAAAATAAATAACTTTCCAAATACTTGAACTTAACATTAAAGGCCAAAGTCGCATGAGTAAGGGGTAAGGGTTTTTCAGCAAGCAGCTATAACAATAAATATGGCGACTTTAATCTGTCTAATTTCGAGTCAGATGACAAAGCGAAAGTCATCTGCAGAACGCCATCAACAATTTAATCACCCATGACTTGTTATCGATGAAACCCGAGGCGGAACGCGCCTGGATCAAATGACGTCACTTCCTGTAGAAAAAACACGGGGCTCGTGCGCTATCAGAATTGATATCCTCTTAAATTACTTATCGATATTATATCTAATTTCTGTCAATTAGAATTTTATCCCATAACGCCGCTGTGACATATTGTGATAGAAAAAACAATGGTCGTATTTGCCCACTTGAAATTTAATCTTGTGCACGTTCATTTGTTTGCGGATAACCCTTGACCGCGTACACCATATCTGCAGCAGACGGCTTTGCACATGTCTGAGCATATATATGAAAACTTGATATGAATTACAATATAATTAATGGAAGTAGCTGAAATCGATGTGGCAAAAAGGGGAATTTGAGCATTATGAACAAGTACTCCTTTTATCACAATGTTTCCAGGAGTTTAGAAAATGAAGTGGTAACTGGATAGTACTATTAAACCGTTTTGCTCTTGGGTATCTTTGTTTATGTGTGATATCAAATCATGCAGTGCAGGTTCGTTGTTGATCGACAATACAGTGACCTGAACTAGGGACGGTCAGTCCACTGGTCATTCAAACTGTTTTTCTATAATCGCACTCTGTGTTTTCATACCAAACATAAACAAACTCATTTGAATAAATGTCAGTACCAGGTCAAAACAGTCGGGTTATACTAATGGAATACAGTGATAATACAAAGTAGTGCCGTATTAATGTTCTGGTTCATACAGTGTTGTGGTTTACTATGTAACAATACTGGATTATAACGTATCGTGGAAATCTCGCTATGTAGCTTTGTTGTTTGTTATTTACTACAAGCGATTAACTTTTTTAAGTTTTATAAGATTATATACTTCAGACATGGATAATGCCTACATGTAAGTAAGATATGTTGTAGTGTTTTTGTTAATATACACTTTATGTCCTTTTTCAATTTCTTTTTACTGATTTCCTACATTTCGATATTGTGTCGCATTTGACTGCATATACTCGGCAACGATAAACACATATTATACGTATTTATTTTCATTACTCAATTGTTAACCCATTTAATGCATCCATCGGCAGCACACGACTTTGGCCACAATGTTTTCAAACCTTTTCTGTTAATATATGATAAAATAATACATACAATATATGTATTCGTAATATAATTAATTCATTGAGATATTCAACTATTTACATAATATGATAGTTTAGAGAAATTACTTATTCTAACCAATTTCTCCTTTTTATTCTCCGATTTTTTTCCCCAATTCGTCTGCTACGTAAAGCGTCAGACGTCTATTTGATAAGAAGGGAAAGGCTATACAGGAAATGTTTCAATTCTTGGTTCTGTATAATAAACGCTGGAATGGTTTCAGTGTATCAGTGCTTGTTTACTTGGATACCTAACCAACCCCTCTTGTCAGTGGATCATTGCAGTTTATATGCACAGAATTACGGGTATGCTGTCGGTTCCGCTTAATTGCAAACTATGTATGTTAATATATATATCGGGGGTAGGGGGCGGGCTGGTTTGGGGGTGGGGGAATGTATGCAATTTAGCGATTGGTTTTTTTTTTACAATTTAACCTTTTCCCATATGTAGACGCATGTGCAGCAGACAGCTTTTGAAAACTTTAGGATACATTATATTTTAAATGATACATTTAAAAAGATATATGCAATGCGAATTTCAAACTTAGTTGAAAACATTGGCGTTAAAGGGTAATTGCTAAATTTGAGCAATTTGTCCCTTAACCACCACGTTTTTTCTCTTTAAAACAGTCTTCTGCTGCCAAAAACGTGAGACGTTGTCTGCGACAGGAAGGAGAACGGGTTAAGTCTCAGCAACTCTAGTTTCTTTATGTGTAATGGTATATCAAAGCTTCTTGACTGGTATATCGCCTCTTGACAGGGATATCAAAGCTTCTTGACTGGTATATCAAAGCTTCTTGACTGGTATATCAAAGCTTCTTGACTGGTATATCGCCTCTTGACAGGGATATCAAAGCTTCTTGACTGGTATATCGCCTCTTGACAGGGATATCAAAGCTTCTTGACTGGGATATCAAAGCTTCTTGACTGGGATATCGCCTCTTGACAGGGATATCACCTCTTGACTTGAATATCGTCTCTTGACTGGGATTACTGCCTCTTGACAGGGATATCACCTCTTGACTTGAATATCGTCTCTTGACTGGGATTATTGCCTCTTGACTGGGATATCGCCTCTTGACTGGGGAGTATCGCCATTTGACTGGGATATCGCCCCATGACTGGGCATTATTGCTGGTCACATGTTCAGGATTACGGGTATGCTGTTGATGCCGCTAAAGTACAAATTATGTTTGTTATCAGTGTTTTTTTGTAATTAAGCGAATTTTAAAACTTAACCCTTTCCCATGCAATACATCTGCAGCAGCAGGATTGTGAAAACATTGCAGTAAATGTTAAGGCTGAATAATAAGAATTTACATAGATCTATTTAGTGGGTTTTCTTAAGTTCTGCTGTCATAAGCGTCGTCTGCAGAAAAGGGGGAGGGTTAAGTTTCCACACTATTTTCGTTACAAAAAATGATGTTACGGTTTTAAGTTTAGCAGTGCTCTTGACAGTGGAGTATTGCCGTTTACATCTACTTTCCATCATATAGACGCTTTCTGACGCCTCTGCAGCAGACGGCTTTTTGAAAGCATAGGTACAAAAGAAGAAATTGCACAAAACGTGCAATTTCTCCTATTGCCACAATGTTTTCCACTTTTAGTCATAGGTTATCCATTCAATTATAGAGAATACAATGTCGTCTGCTGCAGAATTGTCGTATGAGGGAAAGGGTTATTACCAAAGTATAGTTGTTGTGATATCTCTTATAAATTAAGCCAATTGTTTCACTTTATTTCTTTCGCACACGTAGACGTGTCTGGCACACTTGCAGCATGCGAGTTTTAAAAGCTTTGTGAAATTGCTCATTTTTCCACAATGTTTTCAACTCAATTCATAAATTATATTTTCATGAAAAGGATTTCAATATATTTGCCTTGACGTTTTCAAATTCGAGAAATGACTAAAGAAAACCAATAGTTAAATAAGTACTTTGACCGCTGTAAACCCAGATCATTCTGCCCGTTCGCGATGTTTTGTATGGCTCTCCAATTATCACCAAATAGTCATAGAATAATTTAATCCTTTCCCACATACAACAAATCTGCACCAGACAACTTTGTATAGAACCTCTCTATAACTTATAATTGACTTATTGAAAAGAGTTGAAACAATTGTGGCTAAAGGAGAAAATGATCATCATGAGCAAGTTCTTCTTTTGTCACAATGGTTTCGAAAGTCGTCTTCATCAAAGGCGTTGGAAAACGTCTATATGTTGGAAAGGGTTTAGAAACTCTTGTAAACAATGATGGTAGGCTGGAAGCAGTTCATTCATTTAAATATCTTTAATTCATGCGCTAAAATGTTATAAAATCTACAAAAATCATGACCTTTTTTTTAACCAGAACTGCAAGTTCCGTAATTGGGAGCTCCCAAAAAGTTATAGATAGATAGATAGATTCATTGCTGATATTGTTATAACATAATACCTTGTCATTAGGGATGGGTTTCGAACCATCGTTATCTTTATTTTGAATTGTTATCAACATGCTAATGTGTGTCTTGTAATAGTGTACACTATGTGTTCCTCATTGCAAATAAGCATCGTTTTACAATTAACACCTTGGTGGTGTAGTTGTTTAGCGTCCACATCGGGTGCCGGAGGTCGCGAGTTCGAGTCCCGGCCGGGTCATAACAAATACTTTAAAAGAGGTAGTAATGTGGCTGTCTTCATTTGCGCTTATGGTTGCGGGGTTAGCATTACGACTGACTGACTAGTGTCAGAATAAATGGACCAGTAGTACTGGTAACAAAAAACGCCGTGATATCACTGATATATTGTTGAAAGCGGTGTAAAACACCAAAAGCTTAACCAGGTTTTCTAAAGTATAACTAACTTAACAAGAGATTGTTGACGACTATGCAGTAGACACTCAAAATTATCATGCAAAAGGAGGAGAAAATGCCACAAAAATAACAAGTTTTGCTTTTTCCACAATGTTTTCAACACCATCAATAATTGTATGTCAACAATTAACATCATCTCCTTTCTTTAGCAAACTATACTTTCGCTGCCACAGGTATTTAAAGGGTTTTGCAAACAATGTAGTTTCAGGTGAGAAAACTCATGAAGCATTGTTTGCCATTTGGCCATTACATTTTACCAAATTTCCTGTCGGAAGAGAAATGGAGTGGTTCAATTTCCAGCATGGAAGAGTCGACTTTGTGAAACTCGGCAGTTAACAAATAACGAGTTTCCAAACGCATTTTTTTTTTATCTAAAAGCGTTCAATTTATGTAAATTGCATTCATTTAGAATTCGTGTATTTCGATACGTCTGCTTCAGAGCATTACTTCGATAAAAGGTAATTTATCATTTAGTCGTTTGTCGTCTGCTATCATCAAGGAATTTTGCCGAATCACATTCATCTATTTCTCATTTATTTTCCGAAAATATCGTCTGCATTATCTACTCATATGTGCTTATATTAGCATACGTGCGGAGACTTATCCCGAGTCCTAATATTCCGTTTATCATTGGATTATTCTAAGTCCATGTGCTTTAACATTCAAAGAACAACGCTGCACATGACTTAAGGAACCTTCAGACATGACTTAAGGAACCTTCAGACATGACTTAAGGAACCTTCAGACATGAACTCAATATTTCAACACTTCTCAGTTGACTGCTAGTACACATGCACTTGAGAAAAGGGTGATACTAATGACGTCAGACGAAGTAAGACTATTCTACGATACATGTTTTACAGATTTAAATGCATTTTCTTACAAATATAGGATAGTTGCCCTCCTGGTTGTTCGTCGATATAACTTGAAGTTATCCGGAACCGTAAAGTCACAAAGACTCCAAATCACCAGACGCTGTTCAAATATGCATGTATATTTTTTAATAACGTAGCCATTAAAAGTATATACGAACACGTCTGCAGTATGATTAAACCTTATCCTGATGTATGCCACATTAACGGATTCCTTTATACAATAACTCTGCAGCAGACGAGTTTGATAAACTTATGGGAAAGATAAATTATTTTAAAAAAAAATGAGAAGCAATTGTGAGAAATTTCTACCTTTGCCACAATGTTTTCAAAAGTCATCTGCTACAGAGGCGTCAAATTACGTCTACATGTGGAAAAGGGTTAAACAACATTTGCTGATTATAATAAACATGACTTTAATCAGTATGTGGATGGAAGAATCCCGACCATAGATATCTTAAATATTTTCAAAATATCGTCTGCAATTTTAAAAGTCAATATCTGCTTGAGGACAAATATGTTTCTTAATATTTTTTTGATCAAAGGTATATATGAATTTATCGTCAACACTTATCAAGCTGTGCTCAACTTTAAATCATAGGGGCCTGGAATGCTAGATTTCAACGTGCCCCTATGCATTAAACCCAGTGTTTATGATTACACTTTTCATGATGTTAAATAGAGTACTACACTTAGATCAATCAATATCAGCTTGCACGTGTATGCGTGCTATCTTATATTGGTAATTATATATGTTAACCCTTTCCAACGTGCAGACGACTTTGACGCATATGCAGCATAAGACATTTTTAAACATAGGGACAAATGGCGAAATTGCTCATCCTGAGCGATTTCTCAATTATCACAATGTTTTCAACTCATACATATTTTCTGTAATTTGCCAAAATGTTTTCAAAGTTGTCTGATGCACATATTGGAAAACGATTTCAGATCAGATGTCAACTTTCTTTTCTAAAGGTTTTTGTCTGGTATCCTTATGTTTTCTGAATCATGTCCATCATTTTCTCATAAATTACCTATTAACCCTTTCCAACAAACAGAACAATCTAAAGCAGACGATTGTGAAAAAAATCTGATCAAACATATGACAAAAGCTGAAAATAAAAGTAAAATAAATTAATAAAGTTGAAAACATTTTGGAAAAATTAAAATGATCCTTCTTTGACACTGTTTTTAAAAAGTCGTCTGATACAGAGGGCGTCAAAAGCTCCTTATTTTCGTTTCTTATCCGTGTTGTTATCGTCTGGTATCCCGCTTCAATGCCTAAATCAGGTCCATCTATTTCTCATAAATCAAGGAACCATTAAGTGGTAATTTGATAATATTTTGTAAGGCAAAAATTGGATAGGGAGAAAACCAATGATATGCTCTGAATATATCTTATACTTCTGTTTTAAAAATCGTCTCATACATTCTTAATTAGATATATCACTTAGGTTTCCTTGGTTCATGACGCCCTCTTGATAATGTTTAATCCTTTCCCACAGACGCTCTCTGACACATCTGCAGCAGACGACTTCGAAAACATTGCTTCAAAAGGAGAAATTGCTCACGATGAGCAATTTCTCCTTTTACCACAGTGTTTTCGATTCTATTCAGTAATTATTCTTGCATCAAAAGAGATTTTCGATATGTTTGGCCCAGATGTGCTGCACATTTGTTGTGCATGTATGTGGAAAATGGTCCCTTTCCCTCATATGCCAATTCTGCAGCAGACGACTTTAAACACATTGTGTTAAAAAATAGAAAATCTCTCAAATTGAATGTATAACCTATGACTAAAAGTGGAAAACATCGTGGCAAAAGGAGAAATTGCTAGGTTTTGTGCAATTTATTATTTTGTCACTATGCTTCCAAAAAGCCCTCTGTTGCAGAGGCGTCAGAAAGCGTCTATATGAGGGAAAGGGTTAATTAAACATTTAATGCCGAACGTTTAAAGAAAACATCAACATGTATTATATCTCTAGAATGGTGTGATCTCGATACATACCGGCTTCTTTTAAAAAAAATATCAAGTAAATTATCTCTGATGGTTGACAAATATCATTGCAGCATTCGTCTACCACCATTGAACGTCTATGTTGGAAAGTAGCCAGTTGTCTGTGTTGTCTCAGGATAAATGAATCAGAAGTCTTGGTAATTTACCCAGGAAACGCCGTGATATAACTGCACAATTGTTGAAAGCGGCGTTAAGAACCAAACAATAGCTGACCAATAATTTAAAATGGCGTTTAAAATTCTTACCAATCAATATTTTCTGTAAAATAATCTGATATTATCTTTATCAGGGAACGGATTGAGTTTAAGCTGACGAAGTTGATTTTTCTGTAGCTCTATAATTTTATTCCTTGCAATTATGTTTCATAGGGAGATGTCAGCATCCTTTTTATCAACACCACGTGTTATCTTGTCCCGATCCAATATTGCACTATTTGCGAACACAAACATATGCAAATGATGCAGCTTAACCCTTTCCCTCATACAACAATTCTGCAGCAGACGACTTTGAACACATTTTGTCAAAACATAGAAAATCTCCATAATTGAATGGATATACCTGTGACAAAAAGTGGAAAACGTTTTGTGCAATTTCTTCTTTTGTCACTATGTTTCCAGAAAAGCCTTCTGCTACAGAGGCGTCAGAAAGCGTCTATATGAGGGAAAGGGTTAATTCTTTCATATTCAGAGACTTTTCATATTTAATAAGTCTGTCGCAGAATTGTTGTATGTGGGAAAAGGTTTCAAAGGTTCAAAAGAGTTTTTTGCGGACATCATAATATAATAGGTCACTTAAATTATGCTTGTCATAAATCTCATCTATCATTGACCACTTTATCTGACCTTTATTGTCCACGGTCCTGGTCATTTACCCTCCATAAAACAGTCATAAATGGACAATACATGTATACTAGTACTATGATTACTAAAAGCTAGTGAATGATACACCTTTGAATGAGTAAACAAGAATGTTTGGAGAATGTGTGAAATTTTGTCCAGGTTTCTGTATTAGGCATGTCGATTTTATATTTCGACTGTTTGCATTTCGAACCTAAGTACAGGTTCCACACATCACCAAGAAAATAAGAGACGGATTCTGTGTGCACTTTTACAATTGCAAATACAATGTAAAGGCGATATATTGAGACTAGTGTGAAATTTTCCAAGCGTCCCCGGAAAATCCAGCCCGGTAATATGTCGGTCTTAAAAGACAATGTTTGCATGGAGTTTTACGCCTCTTTCAACAATTTTGCTTTTATATAACAACTTTTTGTGGGTAACTAAGGTTACTATTACATTTATCCTTACAACAGTCAGTCAGTCTTAATTAACCCCTTTCCACATACAATAAATCTGCGGCACATACAAATTTTTCAAAAGTTGTCTGTTGCAGGTGTCAAAAAGCGTCTATATACATGTGGGAAAGGGTTAATGCTGACCCCACAACCCTGAGCGCAGTCATTTCTAAAGTATTTTTTAGACCCAGTTAGGGATCTTACCCGATCGCTCTGAATTATAATTAGCACTGTAACACAACTGAGGCAGTAATACGTCAGTCAGTTTTAAGCATGACAGACGGACGGACAGAAAAATGGAGAAGTTATACCTATATGTCTAGCTGTCAAGTCAGGCAACACAATTAAAGTCTTTGCAAAAAAGTGCATTGTAAGACCCGTCTGCACATTTGTGTGGTCTGACTTTAACCCTTTCCCTCATATATATACGCTTTCCGATGCCTCTGCAGCAGACGGCTTTTTCAAAACATAGTGACAAAAGGAGAAATTGCACAAAACGTGCAATTTCTCCTTTTGCCACAATGTTTTCCACTTTTAGTC
>JAUELF010109802.1:0-15580 GCA_031471495.1 Clinocardium nuttallii | reverse complement strand
CAAAGTCGTCTGCTGCAGACTTATCGTATGAGGAAAAGGGTTAATCAATGGGTTAAATTCGTGCGTATCAAAATGCAAACTCACGATACACGGATGATTGACTGGTGTGTTGCGCGGTTATATCACGGGGCCAGTTCATCCAATGTGTGAGTCATTGTTTGTGCGCACCTGCACTCCGGACGGCATTCTTCCCAGGTACCTGTCCTTCTGTCCAACAAATTGCTGGAAAACGGATGTCACAGCGATCTTTGTTAATCAGCGGAAATATTGAATTAATTTCAAAGGCAATAAAAGGCATATTTAGGCGAGCCTTCTCTCCTGAAATATGCATGGTTTGCCATTTGGACATAAAACATTACCGAATTTCTTGTTGGACGAAAAATGGAGTGTTCCAATTTGCAACATGGTAGAATCGACTTTGTCAAATTCGGCAGCGAAATAGTAAAAATTGCTAATAAATTTATAGTTTTTATCATAGCTTACTGAGAATTCAAATCCGCGCTGACCCTTCGTCGGTCCCGATGGTCTTAGTCTTAGTCCAAAGAGGAACCACCTCGTAGGTGGAGTGGTAGAACGTTTGCCTTGGGTGTGAGATGTCGCGTGTTCGATCCCCGGCTGTCTGATACCAAATACTTTAAAAATGTTACTAATGGTGGCCCTCTATGGCGCCCATGGTTGCGGGCTTAGCATCCCGACTGACTGGCTGGTGTCAGTTTGAATGAATCAGTAATACTGGTAACTTAACCGGGTAACGCTCTTATATAACTTAACCGGGTAACGCTCTGATATAACTTAACCGGGTAACGCTCTTATATAACGGAAAGCATGTTGAAAGCTGCGTACAACAAAGCTCGACCTTTCTCTTAAATAGCTAACCCAAGAAATACTTGTTCATTAGCATAGATTAAACTATGGTGAACACGTTCATTCACTAAAACTGCGATAAGATTCGGTTTAAAGTTGTGAACAAGGGCATGTGTTGCATAGTTTTGCACAGCATCAAGCAGCGTTCCAGCTGATCATATCTCTCCAAATATATTGTGAAAAAGACTTATATTATATAACATTAATGATTTTGTTCGGATAATCTTATACTTATCATATTGATAGCGCAAGGTGTATTTTCATGCATTACTTCGAAATTGAGTGTAACCTCAACACTGTCAGAGGCGTATCTCGGTTAAACAATTGAGTACACACCCAGGTCATTTTATTATGTTAGGAAACATCTGAAACCCTTTATTTAATGTGATGAACTAAAATGGTCTTCTTGGTCATACAAAAAAGAAAAACCTAGCCGTATCCACTGGCAGATTTTATTTCGGACGAAAACAACCCTTTTCTCTCTCAGCCTTCAGTTTTTAATGCATTTACATGTTTACCTTTTCTGACGAATTCTTAGCATTGGCGTATGTGCGTATGCCTGGGTATGCAGCTGACTGCGAGTTAAGCCCTTAATGTCAACTTAATGTATTTTTTACGATTGACGCGGATTTAAGTATACTTATTTATCATGTGTTAATTAGATACGCAATGCGGTTAATGACGTTGATAAAAAAAAGGGTATGCTTGTCTTAAAGAGCTTTCACAGCGGGCGTGGGTGGATGTAACGACCTTAGCAGAATGGTTTGCAAAACTCCTATTATCTATATAATTATCAGTCCCGTTTTTTCTAATTTATGGAAGTTGCAGTCGAATAGAACTCTTATTTATTTCACAGATGACTTTTGCTTTCATAATAATTTAAGTTTTTTGGAAATAAATTCTGGTCCAGCTGTAGGACATAATATGGCAATGACAGTATCAAAATATTACTTTGTAACTAAGTACATGTATACAATGGTGTTGTCTATCTTTATGCCATAGTTTGAAACATTAACTATATTATATAAGACAGTCCATTAGAAAAGCACATGTTTGATATATTGACAGTGTAGACCCAGATTGGCAGGTGGCCCATCTGCTTCTGTCAATATGTGTAGCTTCTGATAAGTAGAGAAAGGCGTACATATTGATCTGAACCTACAAAGTAGATACACGCCAACCTGTCCTTTAACCCATGGACATGCGCAGCGTTCCAGGAACAAGAACCTTAACTTATATATGACAAGTTCTGAATATAGATATATCCAAATTAAAACTGGTTTTTTTAAGATTCTCAAAACTTTCTTTGACTTATTGGCGAACAGTGTATATTCAGATCAGACTGCGCGGGTTTGCATGCTGCTCTGGATTTACCCTGGGGCACAGACATTACGGTCTGATTTTGCAAAGCATCGCTTGGAGGTAGTACTAGGAAAACAGAGATATAGAAGTGCATATTTTGTTAAATAACGTTAACAAAACTTGAATGGAGAATAACCATTATTGTAAGAGCTATTACCACATACAGAACAGTGTGGGTCCGATCAAAGAGGTATCCTGGTTTACAGAAATAGTTCAATACTATTATTGTTTTCTTAAAGTCAATTCGGTTTTACTTAGATATCATTACAAATCACATAGCTGATAAAATGGATGATGACCTCAGTATCCAGTGATGCTTTATCAATGCCAAATTATTTACTAAGTATAACGCCCTTTGAAAACTGTTTAGAAAAATTAGAAGATGTTTGTGACAAGCAATTTCATCTTTTTCAACAATGCTGTCAGCTCTATTCGAAAATTAGCCTTTCATTCATTATGAAATCTGTATTTTCATTAGATTTTGTTTTCAAAGTCGCCCACAGCAGATTTAGTTATATGTGAGAAAGGTTTTATCAAAACGACGATTTGTCAAGCGACATGCTTCAATTAAGATGACATGGTCATACATAGTATGTTGTAAGTTTTACATATTTACTTGTTTGCTGCAATTAAATATTATTTTTAAAACCACCAGGTTGAGGTGAATCTTGAGAAAAAGATGGGCTTCTTCAAATGATAATAATGGCTAGGTCAAACTGAATTTCAAGACAGATCAAATGTTTTACTTTGCACATCTGCTTTAAAGTAGGCTTTGCTACGTATTGAACAAACTATTTTAAAGGTTTTGCCCTGTGCTGAACGTGTTATGGTAGAGTTTGCCATGTGCTGAAAGTATTCCTGTAGCGTTAATCTTGCTTTTAACATACTTTTTTCATAGGTTTTCATAGGTTTTTCAATGCACTGATAAACTAATATTTGTATAGGTTTTGACAAGCACTTAACATATGTTTACATATGTTTTGCCATGCGTTGGACATACTTTATCAAGGCTTTGGCATGCTCTGAACACACTATCTTCTAAATGTACCGTTGCAAGCCAAATATACTTCAAATATGCCATGCGTTGGCCATACTGATCATGGGGTTTGCCATGCGCTGAACGTATTACGGTATGGTTTGTCATGTTTTAGACATTCCATAGACTTTGTCATGCGCTGAACGTATTACGGTATGGTTTGTCATGTTTTAGACATTCTATAGACTTTGCCATGCGCTGAACGTATGACTGGAGTGTTTGTCATGCTTTGGACATACCTTTTCAAAGGATTTCCCATGCGTTGATAGACTATTTAATACGTTGAACGGGCTATAATGGCACGTTTTTGCTTGACGTTAATCTATATAAACACACTCGAGATCGACCTTGCAGTAATGGAGAATTACGAGCGTCTGTCATGCATTGTTATCGTCATGATATTTACATTCCCTCAGCACGATTTTGCGTGCCAGATGGTTACCCTTCCCCTGCCAAATCAGTTCGATGAATATGTTAGCAAGATAACCAGCCTGCTTTTAACACTTATACATTGCTTAAAGACAGACATCCATGTTAAAATCGCATGTACGAGGGAAGTTGGAACTGTAATGGATATTGTGCTTTGTGACCTTCAAACGGATCAAAAATGCATTTTTTATTTTCATACACTTAAAGTACTTTCCAAAGTTAGACATGCATAACATCATTTACGTAACATTCCTTATAAAAACACAATGCATGTTTAACAGCTCTCATTTATATATTTACAAAACAAATTATTTTTGGGATCGAGATAAAACCTGATAGCTTATAAACAACTCTCATCCATATTTAAATGACTTATAAGTATAGGTTGCTTGAATTCCTGAAACACCTTGGTTATTTTAAAATAACGTTTTTACCTGATTGTTTTTTTCTTCGGAATATTTACATAAAACAACTCTAATATGAAGTAATATAAGCAAAATGATAAGAATATCCCTATAAATAAAAGTAAAACTATTGAATAGACTTGAAAACATTGTGGCAAACGAGAAATATCTAATTGTTGGAAATTCTCCTTTTTCTAAAATCTTTTCAAAAGTCGTGATAAGCCGGAAAGGGTTAAATAGTGTTTGGGAGTGCCAACATGAACAATACGATTTTTCGTTTCCCATAGTGTTTGGTTACCTCGTTTTAAAACTTAGCGTCGAGCCCCGGTATCTCCGTCGATATGGACGTGTGCTCTCAATCCATGGAATCCCAACTTAGCCAACATTATTTCCGGAGTACGACAAGAGGAATTCGTCGTCAACAAATAGGTTTACTGTATTCGTGGAAAACCGTAATATCGAATGTTTAAAGACTCATATTTGTATAAACTAGATAGCCATACGGTCTTTGTTTATTCAAATCCTTTGATTTAAGAGGTCTTAATGGCGAATGGTCAGGTTATTGCAGATAGAAATGTTTTTGTAACGCGCCAGATGATGTTGTTCCATCTCCTAATGTTGGAGCATAAGGTGAGTCTGAATATGCAAAATCGCACCAGGGTTTTCGCCCTCTGCATATGTTTGGTAAAACGTTTCGAGTAGATTCTAACAAAACATTTGACGTATATCCCTACATAGATTTACGACATTTGACTTTATGTGATTCACGAACGATACATCAAGACCACTTTACGACATTTGACTTTATGTGATTCACGAACGATACATCAAGACCACTTTACGACATTGGACTTTATGTGATTCACGAACGATACATCAAGACCACTTTATGACAGACACAGCTCATTTGTTTCTGATTCCGAAATAATCGCCTATTCAAGTGTTTGCTACTTGAACAATCTCGGCGAATATAATACATGGACGATGTATTAGGCTGACAGAAGTCTGGAGTAACCTGCCCCTGCCAGGCACTAAATAATGGAACCCTTTGGCTATGATAGAGAATGCAATACGCTATATCTTTCATTATATTGATACAAACATCCAGAGTTAACGAGAATCAATTGTATGTTTTATTAATTCATTAAATTAGCCGAGCACCAAATAACTTATTAAGACCGGACACCAGACAGCCAAATGTAAGCCTCGGTGATATGTTAATGCGCTGTAGTACGCCTGGCACCAGACTTATGCCGTGCGTATTAAGCCCGGTCACCAGGCAGCCCCAATTTTGGCATCGGTGATAGATTAATGCGCTGTGAGACGCCGGGCACCAGACTAATGTCATACGTACTAAGACCGGACACCAGCCAGCCTATATTGCAGGCATCGGTGATAGGTTAATGCGCTGTAGTATGCCGGGCACCAGAAGTATGCCGTGCATACTAAGACCGGACACCAGACAGCCCAATGTAGGTCCGGATGATAGGTTAATGCAAAACTTACTTATATATGCTGTAGTACGCGGCACCAGACTAATGCCATACGTACTAATACCGGACACCAAACAGCCCAGTAAGTCATAGTGGTTGTTTGTTCATGCAAGACGTACTTATGTACTGTGTAGTACATGCGTACTTAGACCTGGGACTAGACAGCCAAATAAGTCGTGATGGTTGTTGGTTCATTACAAGACGTACATATATTTGATGTAATGGGCGAGCGGATCATACTTGTAATTTAAGAACTTTGCCAACATTTTCTGCTTTGTAAAGGAAATCTAAATAATTGTGGAAATGATATGCATATGCTCTTTTTATAGATTTACTATCCCTTCCCAACATACAGCACATCTGCAGCAGACGACAGTGTAAACATCTGAACCAATACATTGAAATTCTCAATGAGTTATATTTTATCTGTTGAATAGAGTTGGAAATATTGTGACAAAAGTACATTGCTCGTATAGGCTGAAGCGTAATTTTACTGCTACTTTTTATCACTCAGAATAAATAAGCATTTAAGCCGTCCCGCGAGAAAACCAACATTATGGCCGAAGCGTAATGTATCGACCCAGATCAGACTGCGCAGTCCGCGCAGACTGACCCGGTCGACAAATTCCGTCAAAGGGGGGGGGGGAAGAGGTATAGAGTAATGATTTCAGAAAATCTACAGGAGGCGTAAAGTGTCGATCCGGGTAAGCCTGTGTGGCATGCTTAGGCTGATCTGGGTCGTTACATTACGCAGAGAGCACAATGTTGGTTTTCTCGCGGGACGGCTCATTTGTAGCTCATCAGACACCGTATTTCATCCGTATTTCCTGGAACTTTTCATCCTGATAAGTGCAATTGTACTCGTTGATGAAGTACTGTGTCAAACTTGTCGGGGCCTGATTGTGAAGAATTGTAGCTGATTCACCAAATAAATAATAGTTACTCGTAGACACAGCACACAACGTATACATAAAACATAAGCATCATATAGTTTATGACTACTTTGTATGTATATGATGTGCAAGTGTCCAGTATATAAATATAATATCTCATCGAAGAATCGAAACATGTGAAAATACGTTATTGTTCCTTTTACCATGTATATTAAGAAAGAAAAAAATAATATGTGGCGACGTTCAGTTCAGTGTAGAGAAGGTATTAATTGGATTAACTCTTTCATTGCCACATTTCACAAGGTCGACTCTTCCATGTTGAAAAGTGGACCACTCAATTTTTCGTTCTACAAGCAATTTGGTGAAATTTAATATCTATGTAGTAAACGATGCAGGAGAGACAACTCGCTACGAGCTGTGTCTCATCTGAATTTGCATTGTTTGTAAATGACTTTAATTGCCTTTTGCAGAGAAAGGGTTAATTCTGTTTGGTTTCTCTCCAAGCGGAAACAGTCGGGTAACCATAGGTTTGTCAATCACCCAATCAAATAACAGCTTCTATAAGATCTAGATATATATATTATTTATTTCATAGCGTAAACTTTACATAGTTTCTAGTTACATACACATCATTATATACATATTTTAACAAATCTTGAATGAGTTATAACATATAAGCATTTATTCGATACAACACATACATATACGATGATGAACAAAACATAGGTATTTTAGTAAATAAAGATGTCCGATTTGACATGTTTTGAAAAAAAAATGAGATTGGGTACATTGTTTGTCATTTTCAACATTATTTCAGTTGTATACATGGTAATCAGAACTACATTTTTCGCAAAACGTTACATTAAGCAAGTGATCAATTAATTTCTTATCTGAGCACTTTACTTAAGTACTTTTCACAAGCAGTCTTTTCTTTCTTTCTTATTCAAGGGTTAAACGGAAATCTGAATGCGTGTACTGGCATTTGAACAAAGTAACCAACAGTCAGATAACTTTACAGCAAATGAGGCATTTATAAACTCTGTGTTTGCGAAGCATGCATAAATGGGTCGAATATTCGAATATTCGAATACTTTTTGATCGAATACTAATTTTGGTATTCGTTGCCATCCCTAATATGTACATATATAAACTATATACTTTATCATTTTTTTGTGTACAAAGCAATATCAAAATGTTCAATCATGGTTAATGTCAGATTCATTTCTATGAGTAAATGTCAAACCGTATTATCCAAATAATAAAGTAGCTGAAAACTGATTGTTGAATTAGCAGCCTTGAACTCTGGACATAGGGATGATTAAATGCACTGTTAGAAGGGTTTGTAATGACATCTTAATTTGATGTGTTGTTGTTATTCATGACTGAATCATAAATCGTTTACCTTATATTACGTTTTAAAAGAGTCATCTCGAAAAGTAAAAGTATAACATCAATGATGATTTGAATCGATTCGATAAAAGGAGCAATTAATCGTTTAAGAGCGATTTCACTTTTTCCATGATGGTGTTTTCAAACATCGTCTGCATCTAAGGCGTCAAATGCCATATGTATCAGGGATATGTCACTTTAATATGTAAGGCAACATATCAGAATGACAAACATCCAAATGCTTGGTACAGAATTGTATTATATTGCCCTAGCTAAATTAACATCTGTAATATATTTCCTAAAGAATTTAAATGTTGTAAATACAATTTGTGAATATTGAAATATTTCGAATGCAGATTTGTTTTTTTGCAACTTCGACCCACTTAATACGAAAACCGATCTTCGAAGGTTTTGAAATTAATTGCATATTCCATCAAATTGAACACATTTAACACCTGGTGTTGTTGTCCTGGATTTTGTTTCGCCTGCCTTGGCCTGGTGACACACATGGATCACTTCTCCGTCGTGTCCGTATGTCTGTCCGGCACACTTTAAACCCTTTCCGACCTGTAGACGCATTTGACGCAATAGCAGCAGACGACTTGTGAAAACATCGCGACAAATGGAGAAATTGCTAAAAAATAAGCGATTTCTCCTTTCGCAAAAACCTTTTTCACATTTCTTTCAGTAATTATACCTACAATTATAGAGATTTTCCATATGTTTTGAGTAGACATTATCTACTGCAGATTTGTTTCGTCAAAATTGTTTTCATTCAATCACTTGTTTTGAGGACTTTGTCGTGTTATTGATGGAATTATACAATTCACAAAATGTTTCCGTATGTCTTTGGTTTCTTAACAGTACGACGTATTTCGATGAGGTCGATGTGTTAGATGGGATTTGTTTATATTTTTTTGAGATAACGGATTAATGGTTTGGGTGTTATGTGTTAGCAAGAATGACTGTTTGCAGGTCATGTCTGATCGTTCCTAAGGCAATGCATCATTATAGTATACACATTCTGTAAATGACTAGAGATCGTAGCATAACCTTGATACTTGATACCTTGATAATCGTAGCATAACCTTGATACTTCTTGATCTGCTTCAGATGCGTAAAGGGGAAATAAATAAACTTGAAAATAACGTTTTTCCAACCATGTAGGTCAATTTCAAAATAAACAAAAACATCAACATTTATCATTCTAAAAACATTGTCAAAAGTGGAGAGAATTGTTTGCTCATAATAAGCTATTTCTCATTTCCCCCTACTTTCTTCCAAGTCTGCGTCAAAATCGTACTTAACCGATATTCCAAATATAGTTTGTCTCTCACATTTTAAAAGCAGCCGCAACTTAATACAGCAGACCATGCAAACCGATAAAGCCATCGTTATCTCCAATAGGACAGGGCTATTGTATCACGTATCCATGGCACATACTCAATAACAGAAGTAATGGAAGTTGCACATCGTTTCTAATTGCGCCTATTTATTGCAGACAATAAAATTGAGTATTACGGTAATACACGTCATCAGTTTCCTGACGCATACGAATTTGGATATATCATCAGCAGACGAAATTTGAAAACATTATGACAAAAGAAGAAATGCACAAAATGGTCAATCTAACCTTACGCCACAATGTATTCAAGTCTATTTAATAATCATTCGTTTACTTACATATATTGTTTTCATAGTTTTGCATACTGTTGACGGCCATAGTGGATATCAAACGTGTGTTTCCGCTCAGTAACATTTTCTAATCAGAGTTTATAGAAAGGGAGCGAAGCTATACAGGTAGCATAGACATTTGGGGTGACACCTGTGACTTTTTTGGTAATTGAATATATGAGAACCACCGTTATGGCATCTGCGTAATGTATCGACCATATCAGCCTGAGTTGTCCGCGCAGACTGATTCAGGCCGACACATTCCGTCTCAGGGGGGTCGATTATAGAGTAGTGATTCCTGAAAGAGAAAATCACGGGAGGCGAAAAATGTCTATCCGGGTAAGCCTGCGCGGCATGCTTAGGCTGATCCGGATCGGTACTTTTCGCAGGGGCCATATATATGTTGTTTTTTTCGCGGGACGGCTCATCTATTGAAAATGGGTGTATTCTTACCTCTGCTGATCTATATCCAAATCTAAATTGTTGGCTCTTGTTTTGAATAGTGCATTCACTGTTCGCAAATAATAGCGAAATAAAGTCAAACAAACAGGGGTTATTTGTTCGATGTTCGTACACATCAACGATGAAAATTTCTGGATCGTTCGTTATCGTTTGTCAATGATGAACCAACTCTCGATATAAAAGAACATAATTAATTACAATTACCTTAGACGTTCTTAAACTGTGATAAAACTCCTTATCATATTTAAAATGAGTTGTATTAATATGTATACATGTTATAACGAATATACATATAATATCATTTAACCTTAACTCCTAAAAACAGCTAACAGTGAACGCATGCATATTATTTTGATGAACCAATGTCTGAGTATATAATCAATAATACCATATACATTGTTTGTTCAAAATATTCTATAAAACTTGTTGTGTTTATGCAATGAAGTATATTTTTTGTTTTGTATATGGGAATGCTAGTATGCTAAAGTAACACGGTCATGTGGGTATTTTATTTTTCAATGAAAACTTAGACGCCTGTGGTCTGAGGTCGAGGTTAACGACCATTTTGACAGTTTGTTGTTTATTTTGTTACGCAGTTCTTGACATAAATAGTATATCCAGGAATTGGAAACACGTTAATGACATTTATTTGTTTGTCTGACGCGACAGTGCTTATTATGTGTACTCACATAACATTTATAGATTTTGCTCCCCCGAGATGTCGTTTTGAGATCTTACTGTATTTTCTAATAAAAAACTAGAACTGTTGACTCTCTGGCTACACCCTAATAATCATTTATGAAATGGCTTAAACTAGGGAAAGCAAGTCCCCACTGCTCAATTCTAATGTTCAAATGTAAGTGTTAAAATGTATTTGTTAATTTGTTTTTATTAAAATGTGTATATTGCGTTGAAATTAACATTGGAAAACGAAACGTTTAATTTTTTTTAATTTATTCACATTTTCTCTCTTCCCTTTACAGTCCAGATGACGTCACATCACCGGAGGTACCGGGCGGAAAACACGTGACCATAACCGTTACGGACACTTCAGCCCTGAATAGTCCCGACTCTACAGACAGACAAATACACCCGGCCCTAGATCGGCCAAGTAGTCCAACGTCACAGGGGACGTGGCCCCTAAAACGATCTCAGAGGTGGGTCTGCGCATGCTCAATATATGTTGTGGTAGTATAGTAGTGCGCATGACAAGCGGTTTAACTGCCTCAACGGCGCTCCGTGTAAGCCAACCTTACGGCAATTTTGACCGGTGTATAGCTAATCCCAACTGTGCGTCCGCACAGTCTGGTCTAGTCCAACTTTGTTTGTCAATTAGTCACACAAGCTTACAATGGCAGTCTAACAACAAGTGCTCCGTTGCCGAATTTCACAAAGTCGACTCTTCCATTTTGAAAATTGAAATTGAAAACTCCATTTTTCGTCCAACAGGAAACTTGGTAAAATGTAATGTCTAAGTGAAAAACAATGCAGATTTCAGGAGAAATAGCTGTCTCATCTTAATCTACATTGTTTGCAAACGCCTTTAATCGCAGCAAACGAAACGATAAACATGATACGGAAATACGCCCGCCTCTGTATTGTACTTGTCTAAAGTACCCAAAGGTTGTTTGTCCGCCGGCACCGCTCATCTATTCCCAACCGAGATCTGTTTAATTATTTCCCACTTGTATACGCATTTTGACGTATCTGAAGCAGACGACTTCTGAAAATATTGTGACAAAAGGAGAAATTACTCAAAACGATCAATTTCTCCTTTTACACCATAATTTTTAACTGTTTTCAGTAATTATATGTTAAATTATAGAGTTTTCCCATTTTTATGCTTAGATATTTTCAATGTCAAAAGGGTTAACTAAGCGAGAGATATTTTTATGATCTTCTGAGACATAACTCCATGTTAGAGAGAAATCTCTTTGATATCGTGAATATGGAGATATCTTTTTTATCATGAGTAAATATGTCTCAAAGTTAGAAATAGAGATACATGTAACTATTTGACGATTACATAGTAAATCAGCTTGCCTTAATGGTGCGTAGAGCGTAGGTTTGATATTTCTGTAGAATAGATTGTATAGCTTTAATGTTTATGTACACATTGAATCTTCCAGGATAACATTTTCTTAAAATGATGTCGCTTATACTGTATATAAGAACAAGTACAAATTGTTTATTGCATAAAACAAACATAATTATGTTTATATCAATATGAGTCGGTTCCGCGAGAAAACCAACATTGTGGACTCTGCGTAAAGTATCGACCCGGATCAACCTAAGCATACCGCGCAGGTTAACCCGGACAGACACTTTTCCCCTCCTGTGGATTTTCTTTTTCAGGAATTATTTCTGAATATATATATCTACCCCCCTTAGACGGAATGTGTCGGCCCGGATCTGTCTGCGCGGTCTGTGCAGGCTGATCTGGATCGATACATTACGCAGAGGCCTTACTGTTAGTTGTCTCGTAATTCGGCTCATATAATGTACACAAAAGTAGCATGGTTTACAGGAGCAACTGAATTAGCAACAGTTTTAAATTAATTGCATCTATATGTATAGTTATATAATATCATATATAGATCAATTTTAATTCAATTGATATTATGAAAAGTAACCATATTTGATAATTGGAACATGTATTTCATTGGATAGACTGCGATTAAAGATTGTCAGATTAACAATATCTATGATAAAGTTCAAATCTAATTATGTTCTAACAAGATTGGCAAAATAAGTGTATTTTGATAACATTATTTCGAGAGGTAGCACTCAACAAGTTAACAAATTTATCTTGTGTTGGCCATGAATAGTAATAACGTTCGATGTAGTTTGATCTAATATAAACATACGTTGGTCAAATAAGCAGGACATAATATATATGACCATGACCTTTCGTTCAAAGTTAATACTGAGCAATATCAATTTGACCTTGACCTTTTGTAACGATGTTTTTAAAAGTCGTCTGCTTCTTTTCTCTGCTGCAGATGCATCCGAATGCGTCTATATATGGGAAAGGGTTAAACAATATTCTAAGCAGGTGAATGAGGTAACCTGATTTTGTTTTCTTGGAAATGGAATATAAGTGATATTTGAGAGACTTAATGTTAGCTTCAATTTAAACGATTCTGTCATAGTGATAATTCGGTCACAATTTTAGACAGAAAAACCCCATTAAGTACTTTCCTTGAAAATATTTGTGCTTCTCGGAAATAGTTTCACCTTGAATTCACATTAATAATGATTCTGGCGCGCTTTCAGAAATTATTCATGTTATAATGAAGTAGGCGTACTTGTTTACTAGTCATTCCTTACGAACATTGATTCACCATTTCATCGTTTCTTTTTTCCCACATCTGTATTCGTAAAGTTGTTTTTGTAAAACAGTCTGAAATACTGGTTAAGTCATTGAGCGATGCTTTGCGATACCGTTAAGCTTGTTTCAACAGGTGTAGATTCAAAACAGCCTGCTAAGTCTGATCTGGATCTGCATTGTTCGCCAATACATAATTGAGCGGCGCTCTGGGTACACCAACCATAGACATTTGCAGCCCGTGTAGGTACACATCAACAAGCGCAGCCTGATCTCGCTCGACACTGTTCGCGCCAATTAGTAATACAGTGGCGCTCTGCGATAGCCAACCATATACTTTAACATCAAGTGTATATACAAATAAAACAACGCAGTCTAATCTGGCTCGACACTGCTCTCCAATAACTAATTCAGCGTCGCACTGCGATAGCCAACCGCTAGGCATTTTCAAGAATAGTAAATCTGGCTCTACTCTGTTCGCCAATAATTCACAGAAGACTTAAAGACCCTTATGTAAAACAGTATCTGATTGGATACCATGAAGGTCAAATTACGCCAAATACATCCGCGGTCATGCTGATCTAGCAAAATAGTCCCTAAAAAAACCTTTGTTTGCTTAGAAATGAGTGTATACCATCACCAGAATGCATTAAATATATGACATTGAGTTTAAAATCATTTAAAACGTGTATAGGACGCACTGGAAATGATTGATTTGATCACTTTTAATATTTTGACCTTGTTTGAAAGTCAAAGAAGAGAACACCGGTTTTATGCGGACCTGTTTCGGTCCAAAGTGACGTGAACCATATTCGCTTTGTGTATTCTTTCTTGCACAATGCATGATCCCAAACTCATTTTCTTTGGATTGTTTCAAAACTTAGATGTAACTTCTTTTCAATGATATATGGTGTTCTAAATTGTGACTATTGAGGACTGTAACTGGTCGATTTAGATGGAAATAAAGAAGGAATTTATTTGGTGTATCGTGACCTTAACCCTTTCCCTCATACATACGCTCTCTGACGCCTCTGCAGCAGACGGGTTTTTGAAAACATTTCTCAATCAATATTCAAGCCGAATTACGAGAAAACCAGCAATGTGGAAAGTATCGACCCGGATCAGCCTAAGAATGCCGCGTAGGCTAACCCGGACAGACACTTGTTGCCTCCTGTGGATTTTCTGTTTTAGGAAACATTACTCTATACCTCTATCTCCCGTGACGGAACGTGTCGGCACCGATGTGCCTTCGCGGACTGCGCAGTTTGGTCAGGGTCGATACATTTCGCAGAGTCCATACTATTTGTTTGCTCATGGAACAGCTTATTTATCGAGGAACCTTTGCATCTATTCTCATAGTATTTTACCCCGCATCTTGTCTAATAATTCCTTAAGTTGTTTATAGAAGAACCTTTGTATCTTCACGTAGTATTTTACCCCGCATCTTGTCTAATAATTTCTTAAATTGTTTATAGAAGAACATTCATCCACGGATATAAATAAGTGCCCTTCGTTATTTATATATTTTCCCTGGAATTTTGATAAAAGTTTGACAGACAATTTGCTAGTACATCACGAGCAAGAATTCCACTTTTTGCCAAGACATTAATATGTCCATTTATTCTGACTGTTTGTACCAGATTTATTGCATTTCATTCCAATTTAAACAAGACTAGTCTTGTTTACTATTTAATCATCATTTCGTCATGCGTATGTTTATACTAGTAAAACGGTCTTTGAAAGTCTTGAAATATTAACCACAACAGTCCAATGTTATCCTTCGATAACCTATATGTAGCCAAACTGTTTGAAGGCTTCCCAGGTTGCAACGACCCTCTTACCACTATATACCGGACCAGGAAGGTACTGATCGTGCGCCTTCGGGAGACACATGCTGCCAATCTTCCTAAATATCCGGGTACTTCGAATCACAAAACCGCCTTATTTGTGTAGTGGAAGAGTGTCCGCCTCGGGTACCGGAGGCGGTGGGCTCGATCCCCGGTCGGGTAATACAACATACACATGTACTCCTTTTTTTAAAAATGGTAGTATTAGCTGCCCTTCTTTGCGCTCAGAGTTGCGAGGTTAGCATTACGACTGACTGGCTGGTGTCAGGATCAATGGACTAGTAGTACTGGTAACTTACCCAGGACATTCCGTGATATAACTACTGACTGGCTGGTGTCAGGATCAATGGACTAGTAGTACTGGTAACTTACCCAGGACATTCCGTGATATAACTACTG
>JAUELF010109801.1:0-26067 GCA_031471495.1 Clinocardium nuttallii | reverse complement strand
TGAATGATGTCCCATGACCAAACAATACATCTGACAAAGTTTAAGAAAGATTCCAGCTCGGGTTGCCGAGATATAACCAAGGTTAAGTTACCTAACCAAGGTCAAATTCTGCAAAATTCTGACATTGACCTTGAACATTTTGATGTTGACGGATGTCCCATGACCAGAGATATGACTAAGGTTAAGTTAAGTTACCTAACCAAGGTGAAGTTCTGTAAAATTATGACCTTGATCTTGACCTTGACCATGTTAACGGAGACGGATGTCCCATGACCAAACAATACATCTTACAAAGTTTCAGAAAAATTCCAGCAGGGGTTGCCGTGTCATAACCAAGATCAAGTTACCTAACATTGGTCAATTTCTGTAAAATTATGACCTTTGCCTTGGACATTTTGACATTGAGAGATGTTCCATGACCAAACAATACATCTGACAAAGTTTCAGAAAACTTCCAGCAGGGTTTGATGAGGTATAACCAAGTTCTGTAAAATGATGACCTTGACCTTAACATGTTTACGGATGTCCTATGACCAAATAATACATCTGACGTTTCAAAAAGATTCCATAAGGGGTTGCTGAGATAGGACTAAGGTTAAGTTTTGAGGTTAAGTTATCTAACCAATGTCAAGTTCTGTAAAATTATGACCTTCACCTTGAACATTTTGACATTGACGTATGTCCCATGACCAAACAATGCATCTGACACAGTTTCAGAACAATTCCAGCAGGGGTTGCTGAGATATAACGATGGTTGAGTTACCTAACAAAGGTCACGTTCTGTAAAATTATGACCTTGACCTTGAAAATATTGACATTGACGGATGTCCCATGACCAAACAATACATGTTTCAACAAAAATCTGAGATATAACGATGGTTAAATTAACTTACAAAGGTCAAGTTCTGTAAAATGATTACCTTGACCTTCACAATTTTGACGTTGACGGATGTCACATGACCAAACAATACATCTGACAAAGTTTCAGAAAAAATCCAGCAGGGGTTGCTAAGATATGATCAAGGTTAAGTTTTGAGGTTAAGTCTTCTAACTAAGGTTAAGTTCTGTAACATTATGACCTTGACCCCAAAAACTCTGACGTTGACGGATGTCCCATAACCAAACAATACATCTGACAAAGTTTCAGAAAAAATCCAGAAGGGGCTGCTGAGATAGGACCAAGGTTAAGTTTTGAAGTTAAGTTATCTAACTAAGGTCAAGTTCTACAAATTTGTGATCTTGACCCTGAACATTTTGACGTTTACAGATGTCCCATGACCAAACAATATATCTGACAAAGTTTCAGAAAAATTCCAGCAGGGGTTGCTGAGATATAGCTTTTCGTAAAAGCGGCCGCCGTCGCCGGAAAAGTGACTGCTATGTCTCACTCCACTATCGTGGGCGAGACAAAACGGGGGTCATAACTTGACATTTGACAGATACATTTTAATCGCGTAAACCGTTGAAGAGAAGACAAGGTGTTCTGGAGATTGCCAAGCTTTCCTGTCTATATCCAACGAGATACCTACAAGATTCAGGAGACGAAACCATGACAGACGTTTCCTGGTATTCTGTATAAATAAAACGAAGATGGGAAGACGTACAGCAGTCCTGCCTCTGCTTCGCTAAGACAAGAAAGACTATTTTTGATTCCAGACCATAGACGACAGAAACGACGCCGATCTAACGGAACTCATGAAATCATTCACAGTCTACGTAACCGAACAATGGGTAGAGGGCGACATACCGATGTGGAACCACTTTGGCACACATAGCCCGCGCACTACGAACAAGATCGAAGGCTGGCACAGCAGACTTAATCAAATGATCCAACACTCCTACCCAAACACGTATTTACAGCCATCAAGATATTCAAAGACATTCTGAACGCAAATCATATTGGGTTAATACAGAGAGCTGCCGTTGGAACAACTCGCCATTGTGCAAATCGCTTCCGGACTATTGATCGTAGATTAAGTATCCTGAAAGAGGGATATAATACTTGTGTTCTTGAGTTGATAGCTTATGCGGATCCCGCATATCAGCTCATACATTTGAATTGAATATAACAGTGACGTTTAAGGTGTTCTTGTCATTGTATGCTGTTTTCAAATATTTTACTTAATAGTGTTGATAAAAATCATAAAAAGTGATAAGTGCAGCAAAAGAACAACTTGTAGGAATGTGCAGGCTAATCCTAAGTTACACTGTTCTCAAATATTTTAAATTTCGCATTCTTAGGTTTACAATGTTAATTGTTTAGTATTTCATTCGATAAACTAATCGATCAGTTGATTAATTAATATTGGAATTACTTAATAACGTATTCATCCATACACACATAAAGACACATAAAAACACATGCACGTACACTCACGAACGCACGCGCGAGAGCACACCCACATACACGCACAACACACGCACACGCATACACCCCCACACACATTATGAATGTTAGATATATATATATATAATGTGCATTATATATATAATGATATGCTGAACTCTTATTGCTATGCATAATGGAGACACTTTCTAAATGCACGAATATGAAAACATTCTTAATCGTTTTTCTCCATATCTAATACACAGCAGTTTGACTGGGGAACTGGAAATATTTATATCTATAGCATACTTCTGTATATGTGTTACTTGTTTAGTTTGTATTTGCATGTTGGACAGTTCTGTATTTGGCTTGCTAAAAAAACCAACATATTTACCTGTCACACAATTACCCACTAATGGACCCCCCGATCCGCTCTACCGACCAGCTAGGGATTAAATCGAGGCGACGTATCGGAAACACACACAAATCAAAAATCCAAGTCAAATTAGTGACAGTTTGTAATGTAATCTAGGTGTCAGACAGGGAGAATGATGATCTCCTTTCCTATCTTCGATGTTCTTAAATGAAAGATGTTTTTAATAAATTTGTTTATTTGAGTTTTTACAACTGATGGCTCCTTTTCTGAAGCACAACAAACATTACCCGGCCGGCTAGTCTCTCAAAGCAATTTACGCAATGAATATATATTTATGTAAACTTACAAATCTGTCGATCTCTCATCAATTAAAATTATTTATTTGATTGTACCTTAAAATCCCATAGGTTTAAAAAAGGCTAGGTAGTCAAAATCCCCTATTGTTTTTCTGGAGAATTAGTTATTTGGGGAAATATCCATTGATAATTGTTCAATTCTTATACATAGTAAACAAAATACTCGAATGAAACTGTTGTCTGGACAAAGCTAACGGTTGTAATTAGATATGGAAACAAATACCAAAATAAGTACTTCTGTCCACACCCTCTTGATTGAAAGCCCGCGTGGTTATAACGACTGAGCTATCTTGACACAAATGAAGGAAATTACTAACTGGGATGAAATATTTGTTTAGAAATATGCAAAATGGCGTTAACCCGCATCAACAAATCAACCAGAGCATCTGCGTATGTAGAGATGCTATTATATAGATCAGGTGTTGCTCTTAATAGGTTTAACCCTTTCCTGGGGAATACACCGTGGCCGAGTGGTCAGCGTCGGAGATTTGGAACCGGACGCCCTGGATTCAATCCCCAGTCGCGGCCAAACGGTTATGGAGGAGTGCCCTTGGGTACGACACATTTCATACATTGGTACTGTATTGTTTGCCCATGGATCATGAATAAGTGAAAAGTCGCTGTGAATTAATTTAACTAATGTTGAAAACGGCGTAAACCCCAATATCACAAATCAGCATTTTCCTGGTTACACACTTTTACATATATAGAGCAGATAACGTCGGGCAACTGAAGTAATTGCCGGCATTTTATCCTAGAATGGTTGCCACTTCATACATGTTGATGTGATAGTATCTCAGCTTATTAAGACATTATCTAATATATGCAGGTAAACAATACATTTCCGTCTGACTATTGTTCATCTAACACAAAATGCAAGGGAGATAATCAGTACTAAACTCCTTTATTTTGATTACGCATTGCTCTCCCATTGAATTTACGCCTCCTTGTTCCACCTTTACGCCTTCCTTTTCCACCTTAATCAATCTATAAAGTAAACATTCAAATTTTCCAATCACACATAAGTAATGGCAGTTTTGTGGAGCATTGCATACCAATGGCCATGCGCGAAAGCTTTGTAACTGTTTATCATTCTAGATGCAGTGCTGTGCCACCGTTATACAGGCAGCATTTCTGTACTGACTCAGCATAATTAATGATTTCTTTAATTCCTGTTACAAGAAGCAGTGATAATTCCAAAAGGATGTCGTTCCCTAGCCTGGTACCAGTGATCAACTTATACAATGAGTAAGTAAGACATTACACTCTAAGCTCTCGAAACTCCACCCTTTGCAGACCGACAACCTCTTAAGAACATCATATCAATAGTGTATCTATTTTAATTAGAAGCTTGATGTATTGGTGTTTAACGCGGTTTTCAACAATTTTTAAGTCTTATTACGGCGACCAGCTCACTTACTTATGTGTTTCCTGGATTTCTCGCACCAGTACTCCACACAGCATACTTTCCAAGCGAATGGCTGATTTTCCACATAGTCTGATTGTCTGTTAGCCCATTGGTGAATAACAAATGATGCATGTCACATCGACTTTTATCAAACGTCGGATAAAATGTTGAGTGAGCTTGGGTTCGAACTCACAACCCCTGCATTAATTATTTTTCTCCACAATATGTAGCTTTGGAGAGGTTTAACTTAATTAAGTTGAGCCGTTTCTATCCATTAAGGGTCATAATAAATTAAGCTCACCTGAGCACGTCGATCGTCCATTAACATATTCTCCTCTGTAACCAGTCGGTGGATCTGTTGAAAACTCCACAGACACCATCCTCTCAATATCCTCAACAACATTCCTTCAAATTAATTACATTTCCATGGCAACCGTAAGCAAACAAACTAAAAAAGAAAATATTCTCCCAAACCATATGGCAGATTTTTTAAATAAGTTTGCAGAAATGTTTCGGTGACCCTCTATCAGATTCCATTAAGCCATGATGACTGGTTGGAACCATGTCCACCAGGGGTCGGGGAAGTTATGACTTAAATGGCTTTAGTGAAAATAAAAAAGTATCTTTTTCTCCGAAAGTACATTGTCGATTTCCAAAAGATTTTGCAGAAATTTTCTTTGTGTGACCTTCTATCAGATTCCATCATGTCCTTTTTAATTTGTTGAAAATCATGGCCAGGGGGGTCGAACTGTTTTGCCGTATATGGCTTTATATGACACCCGCCACATTCTTTTCCTAAATTATAAGGCTAATTTCCAAATAAGTTTGTAGAACTGTCCTCTTCGGCACAGCTTACTACATCTTAGTTGTAGAAATATGCTCTTTAACTTGGATTTCAATTACTGTAGATCGTATTAGCAATAATGGTTCCAATACAGATAGTATGTAAACCAATGGCAATGTGTTAAGGTAAGACGGAACAAATCTAGATGTTGATCTGAACCTATATTGTTCAGAAATGTCAACGTTTAGCCTCTCTCTTGTTGAACCAACTCACTTACTCATTTATTATTGCAGGTGACTCTGAATCAGACAGCGAGGACGTAGAGGAATACGATTCCTTTGCCCAACCTACTCTGATAGACCAGCTGAAGAAAATATTAGATGAATACCCGGATGACGGTCAAATTATCAAGGTAACTGGACGAGTTATTGGTATGGTGTATTACGCCTCTTTTAACAATTGTTTAAGTATATCATTCGAACTCATAACCCATAGATTGACAGCCCCCGTCGTTACCGACTGAGCTACCGAGGCTCGACTGCCAACCTCGTTGGAGGAAGCTTCAAATGTTGAACATTGCAAAAGCTGTGTCCTGTAGAATTATTTCTGAACATATCACATACTTAAAACCCGTTAACTATTGTTGTACAGAAATGACTACATATTTATAGAAACGTTTGTGTATGGTGTTTTACGCCGATTTCAACAACATTTGTTCATTTACATTATGGCGATTCATGGGTAAGTTACCAGTACTATTGATCCATTTATCTTGACACCAACAAGTCGTAATGCTACACCAAATTCTTAAGCGCCAATTTGGGGAATCAAAGTCTTCGGTATTACAGATCATCGAACCGGCGCCCCTACTGCACCTAAGGCGTACGGTTTACTGCTACACCACCAAGTTTCAACGTTGGAAACACGCTTTGAAAATAACTATTTTGTAAGTGGACACGTAATCTTTAAAAATCAAACATTGAAGTTCTGAATGTTCCCCCATTTATAAAAAAAAATCATAACGAAAGTGTTATTTTTTGCTATTCTATTTCCCGGAAATGTATGGTCTTGAAACGTGTAATCGCTTATCTTCCTTGCTATCTGATGACGTTAGTACTTGAGCCAGTCCCTGGGGAATGGCACAATTTGGTATTGTGAACAGTGTCAATCTGCATAGTCGTGTATCCGAAACGGACCCCATGAACTATATGTGCCATGTATTTGCAATGCATTTGAACTGGAAATACTTCACTAGTATTGCCTGCGATATTTCCCCCGATGACTAGTTTTGAAAGTGACGGAGAGTGGTGCGGTTTTTTATTAAGTCTGACTCAATGCTAATACTTAAATTTTAACAGGAAATAATACAAAACGCCGACGATGCTGGAGCGAAATGCATGAAGATACTTTACGTTGGGAATGAAGTTAATCCACAGCTGAATGGGGAGAAGAAATACAGAAAGTTTTTACGGGTATGTCACTTTATCGATTATGCAAAATTTAACTTTTGACTCTTCTAAATTGAATTTAATATGATAATCTCCTTAGATTAGGAGAAATCGGTCTTCATGAACAAGTTCTCATTTTGCCACATTGTTTTCAAAAGTCGTCCGTTGTATGTGGGAAAGCATCCTATGGTACGCTGAGGTCATGTGATGTCTCTGGTTCGGTATGATTGAAACACTAACATTACACAAATATTTTTTGAAATATTAATGTGAGCTATGGTAACACTTAACGAGACTGACGAGTTTTTCATTATCATGCTCTACTGGACACATATATATATATATATATATCTTGACAAAATAAGTATAGGAAAAGCTCGAAAACAATGTAATGCATTGCTTGGTGTGACCACGCGTGTTAATTTAATTACTTGTTTGTTTGAATTTTAACTCACCTATGCACTAAGTGCTCAATGTGAATTATTATGATCGCCCGTTGTCCGTTGTGCGTCGTCCGTGTGGCGTCCGTCAGCTTCTTCACCTCCGTAACCAGTTGGTAAGTTGGGATTAAACTTCACAGAAAGCATCTTTTCAATGTCATCACCATAATGCATTCAAGTGTGTTTGATCCATGCATACTTATGTTTCCATGACAACCAAAAGAAAGAAAATAAAAGAAATTATCCTCTGCCGTTTTTCAAATAAATTTGTAGAAATGTTTCTTGTGTGACCCTCTATCAGATTTCTTCAAGTCATGTTCGTTTGTTGAAAAACATGGCTGCCAGTGGTCGAGCTGTTGTGCCTTATGCGGCTTTAACGAAATCTTCTTCTCCAAAGGTATCTGGGCAATTTCCAAACAATTTTGTTGAAATGTTCTTTGGTTGACCGTCTATCAGTCTAATTCAAGTCATTTTGGTTAGTGGGGGGAAATGGCCACATGGCTATAGTGAACATCTTCTTCTCAGACAGAATATTGCTGCTTAAACATTCCTTCAAGCCATGTTGATTAAGAGAAATATGTGGTCGTCAGGAATGTTGATTGGTATGTCTGTCTAAGTTATTCGGGTTTGCATGCAAAATACGATTTCATTATTCATGTGAGCGATCCAGAGCCATCATGGCCCTTTTGTTGTTTAATGTGTAAACCCAGATTCGCCGGTACAATGAAAATTGTTATATGTGTACAGGGTCCTGCTCTTGTTTGCTACAATGATGCACGGTTTACCACAGAAGACTGGATTGGCATTCGTACAATCTACAACAGCGTTAAAGCCGACGACCCACTGACAGTTGGACGATTTGGTCTAGGGTTCAAATCGGTGTTCCACATCACTGGTAAATTTATATTTTCTCATATTTCAACATACCCGCCACCCACTCCACACCTATTTACATATGTTTCTATACTATAATGGTTTTTAACTGGAAGATTTATGCATTGACGGCCACTCACAATCTTCGTTTAATTAACATAAAAGGGCACACGCTGGTTCGATCTGTAAAGCTACACTTTAACATCTTAATATGTTTTTACTGTGGACTGACAAACGTATCTTCCAACAGGAGAATACATCGTTCGTCACCAAAGGATGCAAACGCAAAACGATCCCGTTTTGAGTGATGCAAAACGCTTCCTATCTACACATGACATAAATTCACATAAGGAAAAAAACAAAGTTGAAACAGGAGGAATCGACCAAACTAAAGAACAGTTGTTTGAGTTCAAATGAATGGCAAGTGTTCCGCCGTGGTCGAGTGGTTAGCGTCGGGGATTTGGAAGTGGGCGTCCATGGTTCGATCCCCAATCGCAGCTCGGTCGTCATTGTGGTGTTCCCATTGTCAAAACATATTTCGTAGTCAAGTACGTGATGGTTTCCCCAGGGATACATGCACTGTTGCCGTTTTATAACTAAAATAGTGCTGAAAATTGTGTAAATCGAAATGAAACAATAATAACAAATGACTTAGTACCTGATCTACAAGTTTCATCTACATTGTCCTAGGCTATATTGAGTCATTGAAGACTTGATAATTAACTGTAATATGAGTCATGTCCAACGAATTGAGACCTTGTTACGCTTCCGTAACCTGATATATTATATCCCAATAAAGCATTCACTGTCCGCCTGTTATATGACCTGAATGTATCTTTTGAGAACAATGAAGTATACTCACACATGAACAAAAGACAGGTGGTGACTTCCAAACTTCACAGCTTAAAATTTAAAACTTCAGACATCAGACTTCAGACTGCACACTTCACACTTCGCAATATGTTTGAAGTGTGAAGTTGAAGAATGAAGTACAAGTTTGAATTTCAGACTTCACAATTCATAGATAATATGTTTGAAGTGTGAAGTGTGAATTTGAAATGTGAAGTATGAAGTATGAAGTGTGAAGTTCTTTTAAGTCTGAAGTATGAAGTGTGAAGTTCTTTTAAGTCTGAAGTATGAAGTGTGAAGCTTGCAATTCAGACTTCATACTTAACACTTCACACTTAAAGCATATTATCTATCTACTAAGTGTAAAGTATGAATTTTTAATTTCAAACTTCAGACTTCAAACTTCACACTTTTAAACCTCAAACATATTATGTATGAAATGTGAAGTTTGAAGTGTGAAGTGTGATATGTGAAGTATGAAGTTTGGAAGTCACCACCGGTGTTTCGTACACATACGTTACGTAAATCCGCGTTCTATAATACATACTTGAGCCAGTTCATAAGGATAGATACACGTTGGTCGTCTATTGTAAACAGTTTATAGCCATATACGTAATCCGTTCAAGATATACAACACTGTTTACATACTACGTACAATATCTCGTTAGACAATGACCTTGATATGTTATATTCCGATACGACTGAGCAAGTGGACACGACAATCTGATCCTACACTGCTAAATAATTCCGATTGTTGACGTTTTACCCGTTTCAAAAATTATTATCCAGTGTTGTTTGGCTTTTTCACACCAGTACTCCTCAGAACATACTTTTCAAGCATTTGACTGATTTTCCACATAGACTGTTAGACCATTCATGGAAAACAAACAAACTTTATCACAGTGACTTTAATCAAACGTCGGAAAAGGCTGTTGGCCGAGCAGGGGTTTGAACTAACAAGTATTGAACGGGTGGTTCACGCTTTCGAAAGACAACCCCGTCTTGAATAATCATAGATGCAGTTTAAGACGAACTCAGAAGTTTCCAAGTATATGTACCTTTATTTATGCATGGCAGGGCCTAGTGACATTAACTCTTTTTAATTTCATTTTATTTCCTCTATAGATTACCCATGTATTGTGAGTGGGGACCGTATACTCTTTCTAAATCCATTGGAAAGAAAGTCACACAAGGTATGTGTAACGATACAGTTAAAGAAACTTCAACGCAGTAAAACGATCGACGTCGAAGATGTTCTTTTAGCTCTGAATGATCTGTTTGGCTTCTCCATGAAATCATTAGATGAGGGTATATTTCCTGGAACTTTGTTTTGGTTTCCACTTAGGTCCGAGGAAACCCATCTTTCAGCTAATGTATACACAGAACAGAGAGTGTTGGGTCTCTTTAAAGCTTTTATAGCTGATGCGGAAACGTCATTGCTGTTTCTAAAAGGACTTCAAAGTATACAGCTCTTTTGCAATATCAATGACCACCTGAACTCACCATTTGCAGGGGAACGAACTGGCTTGTATAATGTTAACCTCGGAGTGAATGAATATTTCTTCTGTGTAGAACTTCAAGAACAAATGGCCAATGCATGTTCCACTAAAGCATCATTCTTGCACCAGATTAAAGAGTTAAAGGGTTCAGTTCCAGAACAAACAATTAATCATGCTTTAAGTTGTAACATCTGCCTAAAAAGACGAAATAGGAAACAAGGTCAACATATATCAAATCAGAATTGGCTAATCTTAAACCTATATCCTGGCGAGCCTATGGAAGAAACTACAAAGTCATTAATACATGATAAAAACCTATGCTTCAGCCCATTGGTATCTGTAGCTACATGCAAAGATTGCAACAACAGAATAACCGAAGACAAGAAGGGAAAGATATTCTGTTTTCAACCTCTTCCAGAAGATAAGGAAAATGTAACTGGCCTTCCAGTACATATAAACGCGTTTTTCGCTCTGACACAAAATAGAAGAAACGTAAGGTGGCCCTCTGCAGAACAGGAACAATTCAAAATGAATGTACCGAGGCCTATCGAATGGAATGTTACGCTCATGTCCGATATTTTGCCAGAATCATATGTAAAGCTTATTCACTGTATCATTGAACAATCAAAGCATGGAAAGGATGATGGATCCTTTGCTGAATTAGTGAACAATACCTTACCTGATTGTAAGAATGTAAATCCTAAGTGGAAGCCACTCGCTGACAAAGTGTTTGACTTGCTCTTAGATGAAAGGTTCCTGTTTACGAAAGGAAATGGCGGCAAATGGATATCGGCACAGGAAGCTATATTTGCTCCAACTGACTGTAATGAAGCTATTCGAGTTTTACTCTTAGAAAACAACAAGAATTTGGTGTTGACTCCCCGCCACATCCTCTCAGCAGTTGAAGAAAGATTTCCCCCAGATTTAGTCACTAAAATCAGTCCAGAGTTCATCCGTCGATATATGGTTGAAGATCAAGCTTACGCATTTCTTTCAACCAGACAAAAAGCCCAGTTATTAGATTACCTATATACCTCTGAGTTCAAAGCTCAATTACATGACTTAGCACTTATTCCACTGATGAACGGAGAATTTGCCGCCTTTGGCCGAGAAGATGCAATCTACTTTGAAAATAACGACATCATCGAACTGTTTCCTGGGTTAGAGCACCATTTTGTCTCTACAAAGATAGATGATCATACTTCCAGAATATTCGAGGAAGTGTCTACGCACGGTAAATCTTTCAATGTGTTCTATGTATAACAGTTGCGGTCGGTCAAAGTTACTCAGACTTCTGAAACAATTTTTAAGCTCTACTATTGGAAGAAAGGGCTAGCTATCCTTCTCGCCTCGGTGTCGGCGTTGACTTCACAACTTGGTCATACAATAATACTTGTTCACCATCAAAACTTTCATTAACAGAGTCCACATCTCCTTCAATGTTTTTGATAGAATTATGGCCATTTTTTTACTAAGAAGGTTGGTTAAGTTGTTCGTTTTACCCCAGTTCTTCCGAAACAATTAGAGATACCGTTTATACACTTACACTACCTATTTACCACCACTTCCTCCATCAACAGACAAGAGTTCATAAGTAAGTGGAAGATTTGATAAGAAATATGGCCCTATGACGATAAAGAACATTACACTTGGTTTAAATGTTATCAATCTCCTGACTTTTTTTCAAAATCTTAAGAGATATTGCCTTTAAACATAATATACTTATCAACCACCATTACCTACATGAACAGAAAAGAGAAGATACATCTATGCAGGTATTGTCAGAAGTATGTCCCTGTTTCAACTTGCATTGTATGTGGGTACAATCGAAGTTTGTCTCCACCTTTTAGGATATTGCTGTAAAACTTGAAATACTTGTGTATGATCATGACCCATCTGAAGGCAAGATAATGTAAACTGAGTGTTAATAACATGTGTTCTAAAGTCATAAACCAAGATGTCCCGTTTGACATATAACTAGATTATACTATCGAAGTGATGCGAATAGTGAAGCATGTTGTCTAAGGACAACTCATTAAATTTAGGCGCTTTTTTACCGACTTTGAATCTTGGTTAAGTTGTGTATAACCCGTTGTTGCTTCTTGTATATAAACATTGCTACAAGTTGAGTACAAATTACTATCAATTATTTCTGACCCATTAATGTTCTACAACGATCACATTATAATAACGTTTTCCTCATATAATTGCATTATATTATTGAAAACCTTGGCATGTTTTACAAATCAACTCCACTAGAAAGTTATTTGCCAAAACAAAACGAACATTACAATGTTTTTTTAACTTCTTATTTTACAGACGACTACCAAATAAGGAGACTAGACGTCAGTGGATTGCATACACTTATTCTGTCGCTAATGGAAATGGAATTTGAATCGTTGCTCCCACCACTAGAGGTAGATAAAGGGTCAAATAAACGATGGAAATTATGGATTGAACATATATGGAAGCTCATTTTGTCGAAATTTCCAGAGGCGGTAGATACACTTGCTCAAACAAATTTACCATTGTTCCCAGTGTTCTCAAAAAGGCAAAAGGTACACTCATTTTGTTTATGCCCTTTGTCCTTTAGCTTTTTGTCAAACACTGACAAAGACAATAAGAAAATCCCAGCAGAACTATGTTCAGCCTTTGAATTGCTTTCGGTGAATATAGTCTACAGATTACCAGATTGGCTAAACAACAAAGCAACTGAACAATTCGTCCATACATGCACTGGCTTTAGCTTAGCAGCTCTTATAGAAAAGCTAGATGAAGAAAACATCCACTATTTCAACAGACATGCAACTAACAATCAAAAGAGATTGCTCCAAGCGTTTCTAGCCGAAAGGGTTATTGAACATATGTTAAGTAAAAAAGCAAAAGTCTCACTTTCTAAGGTAGAAATGTTCAAAGAGAAAACATTCCAAGGACCAGACTATAAACTTGTATCGGCCGAGGTAAGCCATGGAGTGCTTGTATGCGATGATTTTCCAGTTCCGTTCCCTTCACCGCTTTTAGCCGTAGGCGATATAAGTGAAGAGATCTTAGCCAACGTCCTCGGAGTTGAGAGATCTAGCATCGAAAATATGATTATAGAGACATTTAACATCCTAGAAACATACTCAAATGATCATATAGTTGTATTCATGTTATGGATACTGAACAAACAGTTTCACGAAAATTATGATAGAGTAAGTGAAGCGGCAAAAGAAGTTGCATTTGTGCCCGTACAGAATATCCTTTGCAAGGTTAGCGAATTATTCGATCCATCTGATGATCTTCTTGTCTATTTGTTCGATGGTTTCAAAGTGTTTCCAACACATGCAAACTTCCTTAAACCAAAGATTTTGATTGCCTTAAGGGATTTGGGACTTAAGACGAGGCAGCGTGTTTGTGTTGAAGATATTCATAACATATGCAATAGAGTTAATACTCTAGATTCGTTCAAGAAGAGCCAACATATTGGTATACATGTCCTTCAATTTCTCAATATGGATGAAAATAAAGAATTGCTGCGAGAAAGCAATGTCATCAATCTAAAATGGGTCCCTGTTCAAGATGACAATACAACAACGGTACTTCAATATCAAAAGGGAAGAGGAGTAATTGTGTCCCCACTAGAAGTAAGGTCTTCTGAATATAGGCGCATCGTCGGCTCAGTTGCCCCTTTAGTTGATTGCGTAATGTATCCACATATTGCATCAGTGTTCAATTGGAACAAGCAACCAGACATAGATGAGGTTGCGAGCCAACTGTTAGTCATTGTCAAGAATTACTCGAACACAAACAAGGCTGAGTTTCTACCTATTATACTTGCCATATATAAGTGGTTTGACGCGTTAAAAATACCTGATGAAGTTAAACAGATATTAGATGAAACATTTACTGACATGCACAAAGGATATATTTGGACAGGATACGGTTTTCAACCTAGTCAGGACGTCGTTGCCTTAAGTAACGATGGTAATATAAATTTGAAACCATTTCTTTGGTTTCTTCCATCTGAGGTCGTCCACATGAGTCAATTCTTTATTGAACTTGGTTGTAGAGAAACACTAAGAACGTCCGACTACGTTTTCGTTTTGGACCAAATAAAACAAGCTACAGAAAAAACTGAAACCGGAAGTTCTGGACAATTATTGAACCTTGCAATTAACATACTTGGCAAACTCAAAGATGCTATAGAGCATGGTACTATTGATCATAATTCTACATCTACCATATATGTTCCAATACAATCCTTGGATGAAAGACTCGTCATGAAACCAGCAACAGAATGTACCTATGGAAGTAGGACCGAGTCTGGGGAAGAGGATATCACGTACGTGCATGCAGACGTATCGCAATCTACTGCAAAAGCAGTTGGAGTTAAATCCTTCGAGCAGCAAATCATGTCAGAACTGGAAGGACTTCAGGAATGGGGCCAAACAGAACCCCTTACCCGCCGCTTACGAAACATTTTGAAAGATGGTTACGTTGACGGATTCTCAGTACCTAAAGAGTTATTTCAAAATGCAGATGATGCCGGAGCCTCAAAGCTTTGGATTCTTTATGACGAAAGAGAGAATGAGCATGCGAGGTCTAATTTGTTGAGTGACACAATGTCAGAGGTGCAAGGACCTGCGCTCTGGATTTATAATGATGCAGTCTTTACTGAATCAGATTTCAGAAATATAACAAATTTAAGCGGAGCAACGAAAGAACCGGACGCAAGCAAGATAGGAAAATTTGGCCTTGGTTTTTGTTCCGTGTACAATTTGACGGATGTGCCAAGTATCATCTCGGATGAAAGTATTGTTATTTTCGATCCTCAAACATCATTTCTAGGTAAAGCTCTTCCAGGAAAAAGTCCAGGGCTAAGAATTAGTTTGAAAATTGATAAAAACCGAAAATTGTTAGAACGGCGGAAAAATCAATTTATGCCTTTTGAAAATGTTTTCGGGTGTAAACGGCTTTATGAAATGTCAAGATATGACGGGACACTATTCCGACTACCGCTCCGGACAAAAAAGGGTCAAATTAGTGATGTCATTTATAGAGATGACGAAATTCGCACACTCCTGTCAAAGGTGAAACAATATGCGTCAAATTTACTGATATTTAGTCAAAATGTAACAGAATTGAAACTCTTTCATTTAAAAGATGGGGACAACCCGACCAAAATGAAACTTGTTTTCTGTTGCCAGAAAGTCTTGCAATCTACAATGCCGAATCAAATCTTCGGTAAATCAATTTTGTTGGAGGCAAGTAGACTAAAAAACTCTGACACACTACAAGAAAATCCGTTAAAAATAATTCAGAATATTTCAATCAAAACAAGAGATATCAAGGACAAGTATAGCGGAACATCCCAGTGGTTCGTATCTTGGTCAACGGGTACGCAATCTGCATCGTTCGAACTAGCTAATGCAGAAAAAGGTGCACTGCCACTTGCAGCAATCGCAGTACCATTTGATTGCAGTGATAGTACATACACTATTAGAAATATTAAAGACTTGCCTATCTGCTTTTACAAAAAGTCACATTTTTTCTGTGTCCTACCTCTTCCTGTTGAACACAGTCTTCCGTTCCATATCAATGGACAATTTTCTTTGAGTTCAGATCGGAGACGGCTTCTTACTGTTGTAAAGGAAGACAAGAAATCTATTCATCAGGACTGGAATGAAAGTCTCATGCGTGATGCTGTTGTTGAAGCTCTTGTCCATATGCTAGAAAATGTGACGACACTAGGCAATTCAACAAGTGATCAATTTTATACGATATGGCCGCAACCAACGCATGTCCAAGCCAGAGAGCAAAGCAGCCTCATTAGTTTACTTTTAGAATACTTTTACAAATACATTATTGAAAATGACAATCGTATTTTTGAAAAATGTGGACAACTGTTTCCGCTTTCTGAGTGCATATTTTTAGATCCAGACCTGCGTAAACTTGAAATTGGTGCCACTGCTTTTGATCTATTCAACACGTTTGAAAGAGAAAAGATAGCTATCGATCTTCCCTGGGAGTATTATTCGTGTTTGTGTGAGGCAGACACAAGTAGTATTGAGATAAAAACAGTGAAAACAGAGGATTTTTTCTTAGAATACCTGTTACCAAATATCGCAGAAATGCCTATGTCTAGTCCGGCAGATATAGATCACATACATGCGCTTCTGAAGCATGCGATTGTCATGAACAATGACAAGATCAAGCGATGGCTGAAGACAAACAAGTGTTTTCCAACTAAACCAACAAATGAAATGAAACTACCTGCGGAAGTCGTGGAAGAACGATCCGAAATAGGCGAGTTATTTCATGAATCAGATGGCAGATTTCTTATAGATGACTTTAAAGACATTGAACCCGGTATACTTCGTGATCTAGGAATCATTCATAACATTTTATCAGATACCCTTCTCGTTGAGAGAGCTTCGAAGATAGAGCAAATAAATCAGAAATGCGTCAAATGTGCAGTAAGTCTTTTCAACCAATTGATGAAGTATATTGTAAAACAGGAAGCAAGTCACGAGGAATCATGGGCACGTTTAGAATCCATTCGTTTTCTTCCTGTTGCACCTCGACCGCCACAGTGGCCATCCAATTGGGAAGCTGATAAAGTGATTGGTTCAACATCTAATAACACAACGCCTTGCAAAGATCACAGGGGAGACACAGCGGTGAAGAATATCGTCTTAGAAAGAGCACCAGCGCTTTACAAAGGAAACCTAAGGAACTACGTAGGATGCAGTTTCTTAGTGTACGATTCCAGCACTTTACATCAGGGAGAACATGTCTTGGACGTTGAGCGAATTCTTCGAAAAAGATTAAACATGAAAGGAAAGCAAGATATCCGACCTGAAATGGTAATGCATCAACTTAATCTTTTCTCGCAGTCATTTGATCCGAACATGGAAGCATTTGATGCAAAGTATGTTAACGATGTCGTTTCAACAATTTACGAACATTTGAGTGATCACAAACTACTTAAAAGCATTGAATTTACAGACGAAAATATTGTATGGACTTCCTCAGTTTTCACAAAGCCAAGCAAAGTGGCTATTTCTAACTTTTCACTTGATTGCGTACCTTATCTGTTTGACTTAGATAAATCACCTCTTCAGAAATGCACAAATTTGATGAACGTATTGAATATAAAACCAGTGTTCTCCCCGGACGATATTCTCAGAACTTTAAGTGAGCGTTGGATGCATGCGAACGGTAATGCAGTAGAGGCGATACATAGGAAAGCGGTGCTAAATATAGTTGAATGTTTGGAGTCGATACTATCATTCAATCGCATGACCTACAAGGATCTCTATGACCAAGGGTCTTGCACTATTTATGCTCCGGATACTGATTGGGTCCTAAGGGATGCCACAACGTTGTGTTTCAATGACGACAGTGGAATCGATAGGTCAGATGCAATGATTATGGTGAATGAAGGTCTTACGATCAGAACTGTAAAGGCGATTGGCATAAAATCGAAGTTAACTCAGAAGATTCACGATTCATCAGATTCAGTCGAGTTTTTTCAAGACGAACCTCTTGTAACAAGACTGAATAATATTTTAGCAGGCTATCCCTGTGATAGCGGAATATTCAAAGAGTTAATCCAAAATGCGGACGACGCCGGCGCACAAGAAATACATTTCTTACTCGACACTAATGAATACGGACACGATGTGCTTGACGATTCGTTCAAACAGCTACAAGGACCTGCTTTGTGCGTTTATAACGACACGCCGTTTACTCAAAATGATCTGAAAGGTATCCAAAGCCTTGGTAAAGGAAGCAAAGGTCAAGATCCGTCAAAAACTGGTCAATATGGCGTTGGGTTTAGTTCAGTATATAACCTGACCGATGCACCATCATTCTTAACCAAAGGCCCCGATATAGAAAATGGGGAAACTTTATGTATCTTTGATCCAATGGCAATGTTCCTTCCCAGAGCCTTTGTAAGTAGAGAAAAACCTGGACGCAGGTTCAAGGACGTGAATACTATTCGAACTAAGCACATGGATGTTTTACCTCCATACAATGAAAATTTCTTCGGTTTAGAAAATCAAGGGACAGTATTTTGTTTCCCTTTGAGAACTGAAGAAAAGGGATATAAATCCGACATAAAAGAAAGCAATATATCCGTTCAACAATTGAAGCAAATTTTGCAAGAGTTTAAACTGGAAGCTTCGGAATGTCTAATTTTTCTAAAGAATATGTCCAGAATCAAAATGACTATTAAAGTCGGTGACAATTTTTTACCTGAAGTAGATATAAAAGCCAAAATAACTGTTAAGGACCACGAAGCTAGAAGTTCTTACTTCGAAAGACATTCACAAATGTGCAAGACTTTCAAGCAAGATAGAGCAACAATATTTTCTCTGCCATCATTGACAAAGAGTTACCAAATATATATATCAGAAGAAGACACATTGAAAAAATGGAGTAAAAAGACAGACTATGTGGTTGTCCAAACTATCGGATACAGCAATTACACGCCTTCAACCATTATTCAGGACAAATGCAAAAATGGTGAACTAGGTCTATTGCCGCAAGGGGGAGTTGCATCAGTTATTTCACCTCAAAAATCAGAAAGAAAACCAAATAAGTCATTTTGCTTTTTGCCATTACCAGGTGAGACTGGCCTGCCAGTTCACGTTCATGGGCACTTTGCATTGGACCATGAAGGGAGAAGAGGTCTCTGGATAGCAGATCATTTTGACAAAACCACGTGTTATAAAACACTATGGAATAAATCACTCGTAGAAGGGGTCATATGTCCAGCTTATTTGAAGCTCGTTGAAATTATGAGAACAAAATTGAGCAGTAGGCTTGAACAGGGAAATAAATTGAGTCTGTTTGCTGTCGTCAAGGATGTTATTGTAAAATTCAACTCTTTTTTGCCAAAGAAGGACGAAGTTTTGGATGATTACTGGCTACTTTTAATGAAATGTATGTACAAACAGTTAGTTGACCAAGAAAGACAATTCCTGCCTTCCATTCGTTGGACAATGGATGAAAAGCATACAGTTTGGAAAGCATGCCTATCGTGGATCCAATTACAACGAGAACAATGGATGTTTCCTGCATATGCAAATGACATGGCTTTCTCTTTGGATGAAAGGGATGATGGACACGAAGACGTAAGAAAAAGAAACGAATGCACATTGACCAATATATTATCTGTATCTGGTATGAGGATAGTTTCCGTATCTAAAGCTATCCGAGAATCACTCAATGCTGCTGGTTTACCTATAGAAGCGTTGAACCCGAAAGTTGTTATCCAGTTCCTTTGCTCACATAGTCAAATCAAAGAAGGAGCGTGCTTAATCAGAGAAAATACACTGGTAACTGAAACGGTTGTCCAGTCTGTGCATCACATGTGCAATATTCTGAACTACTGCATCAAGGAAAAGAAGTACTTCATTGAACATATACATAAACTGCCGATATTAGTCAGCAGTGACAGTGTTGTAAGAATTGCTACCAAAGAGAAACCTATATACGTAACCAAATATCACGATTTTTTCGAAAATGAAAAAAAAAAATTTCTTTGTTTAGAAATGACAGAGCTTATACTCAAAAAAAGGAAAGAGTTTATGCAGACGACGGCATTGAGACCTTTCATGATGCAGGACTTTAAAAAACTTCTTCCAGTGTCCTCCTATCAATTTTTGATTAAACCGGAGGTTTTCCAATGGGACCAGAATCAGCCACCAAAAGAATGGATTGTTAAGGTCTGGCAATTCTTCAGAGACGAAACCATAGACAAACAGTCTGATGACACACAGATTAAGGAATCTACTCAAATAAATGGCTTGCTCAAACTTCTAGATGACGTGGCGTTAATTCCTGCTCATAGAACAATAGGTAACGACCCCGGCAACTCTTACCTAGTTCCCCCATGTAAGATGGGGACTATGATTGACTTGACAAATTTCCAAACAGGGACTTTGAAGAACGCCCTTCAAAAGCTTAATCTCTTGGCTGTAGATACTGACACTGGAAATGACACACAAGGCATATTAAAGGACATTGCACAAGGCATTGCAAATTCTAAGAGTCCCACGAAAATTGTTAAATGTTTACATCTCAATAAAGCGCATATAACTGAAGCAGAACTATCAACTCAAGACGCGGAGGCCGTACTGAACTATATAGCTGAAAACTACGCCGACTTGAATGGCATGAACAGAATGCTAAGAGAGTTGCCATTGTTTATCAACCATAACAACGATTTGGTTTCCTTGGATGGTTATTCAAATTATGTAGCGCTGCAGTCAGATCAGATTCCGGTAAATGGATTAGATATATTATCAAAGGAAAAGAATATGGCATTCCTGAAGACATGGAAGCAAATTTCTAAACTCTATCAAAGACTAGGGATTTTGACAAAGTCACCGGAGGATATATACATTGAAATCATTATACCAAATCAAAACAAAATGCCAAGAGACGACTTTTACAAGCATTTAGAAAATATCAGTGCGAATGTGTTGATGCTCAACAAGTACTTTGAAAAAGAGATTACGGGTAAAAAAAAGCAAATACTCACACTGTTGACTTCATGCAGATTCATACAAATACGACCTGAAAGATTTGTAAATGTCTCAGATTTGTTCAACCCAAGAGTCAAAGTATTCAACTTATTTTGTCTGAAAGAAGAACTGTTACCAGAATGTTTCAATAAAGACGTTTACATCAAATTATTTGAATTGCTAGGTATGAAGAGTAATATGACGATTGCTTTATTCGAGAGATTTGCAAAGGAAATATCAGCAAAAGGAAAACAAACAACAATATCGCAAGCATTGCGAAACAAGTCGGGAAGACTTTTAAAGGTCTTTATAGACATGCAAACTGAAATAGATAAGGAGGTGGGTTTTAAGCAACTTGCACAGGTACCGTTCATAATTCCAGGTAAAATACCGGTGCAATATACTCGTATATGTAAACAGTTTTTAGAAGAAGAGAGGATGGTTAGTTTTTCAGAGTCCGTTTTTTTCGAAGAACTAAACGTAGCATGGACAGTCTGCCCGGTGCTACCTGAAACTCTGACGGTGCATGCTGAGATCAAAACTAAACTAGCGGCAAAAACTTCTCTCCTTGTGAAGAATTTTGTGGATCATTGTAAACATGTGGGTCAAAATCTTTATTGCTTGCTTGAAAAGCCAACAGACAAAAAAATGAGAGAAAATATAGAAACCGTCTTGACAAGCATATATGAAAACATGCTACGCCTGAAAAACATAAAACTGGTAGATGCTGAAAAGCTTAAACAACTCAGTCCAATACCACTCGTTTATTTCAGAGACGAACTTTCGATACATGTTCGGAAGGCAACCGACGTAGTTATTGAATGCAGTACAGATGAAGAAATACCCCCGTATTTGAACAAAATGCCGATATATCTTGGAAAGTATTCGGAAATATTTCAAGATATAGGTGCTTCAAAGAAACCGTCCGTCCTCAGTTACATGCATGTATTGCAGGGCTTGAAAGATAAGTGTGTTAATGAAAACATGTTGAAACCAGATTTATTAATTGCTAAAGCAGCAGTTAGTAACATGTTAACGCATGATCCCAAAGACATCGGGCATTTAGTGACAGAGGAATGCGTTTTGTATTTACCAACACAAAGTCTTAAAATGGAAAATGCAAGGTCAGTCATCATATGCGACAATAATTATCTCAGAAAACGCCTTCACAAAAAGTGCAATATCAACTACTTCCTGGGACTTGACAAATTAGAGATAAAACAAATCCATGAACAGAAGTGCTTAAAGTTCTTTCTTAAATTACCAAAACATTTGCAACCGAAAAGGCTAAGTGAGATCGTAGAAGAAGTCATTGATCCTGCAACGTTCAAGGAAAAGTCTGATAGCAGAGCAAGAAACTTTGAAACGTTTGTGAAATCATCTTGTTTCTCCCGGGGTTTGATGCGTTTGGTAAAGCATGCTTACAGTGACGAAAAGAAAGCTTGGGATAGCACAATAGAAACCACAATTCAGCAAAAACTCTCTCAAATTAGAATTGTGTCAGTCTCGGAAATGAAAACAACTTTACATGTTAAGACATATGAAAACGGCAAATATGGAAATTCAACTTTGGTTCCGCAAACGGATGAAACAAAGACAATCCACGTTGAACAAATTGAAAACTCAACCAAAGTATTCGTTGAAACTGGCTCATCCAATGAGTGGCGAGATGATTTGAATAAAGTAATTGTACAGCATATGAACAGGGTTCTGAAGTCTTGTCTGAAAGAAGAATTATTTGTACTACTTTTGGACTTTATTAAGCATATTGATCACCCCACTGGAATAGAAAATATGCTAGATAAAAATAAAATTGTGAGTCACACATTTACATCGGTTCAAGAACCTTCAATATTCTCAAAACCAGGAACACCAGTACCGCATGAATTTCACGAGTTCCTTGAAAATGACTACGGTGTATTTTATGAATACGAATTTGATTGTGTTGCTTTTGAGATGTTCGACCCATTGCTACATGCTGGTAATTCTGATGAGATGGCTACATTTGTATATGCCCGTATACTGCGCAAAGTTGAAGAGAAAATCGGCAAACCCCTGTTTGATATATACGAAATTGACGTGGGTGTTAATGATCCAATAAACGTTCCGGCATTTCGTTTATTCAAATTTGTCAGGAAGGCACCAACAGGTACTGAATTAGTGGTGTACACACGTGAAGGTACACATGATAACGGTGATAGATCGATTCCGAAAGAAAAAGAGTCGAAAGAAGAGGAGTTGTCAATTCATGCTGTATGTAAGGAAATTAAAGACAGTCTTATAGAAGCTTTTAAGAAGGATGAGGCAACTAGGAAAAGTATCGTTAAACGATTGTTGCGGAGATGGCATCCTGACAAAAATCCAAATAATGATAAATTTTGTACAAAGGTGTTTCAGTATTTACAACAATGCCTAAAGCAGCTTGAAAAGGGCCGAACTCCTGCTGATTATTCAGATGGCACAGGAAATGACTCTCATGACACCGCGGGTGGTTCCTCAAGTAGGTGGGGGCAAGGTCGAGACGATTTTTGGGAGAAATTCTTCAGAGATTTTGAAGAGTCCAGAAAGAGAGACAGGGATCGTCATTCGTCAAGCGACAGTTCAAGAGATAGATGGCAGAGATACAGAGACAACATGTACTACGAATTCCCGAGTGCAGAGAGAGAGCCCTGCCCATGGCCACACGAAGCTAGGAAATGGCAGAGGCAAGCGAATGCGGACCTACAATTCGCTGAGAACTGTCTAAAAGGCACAATCGTCTCGTCGTACAACTGGCTATGTTATATATGTCATCACGTAAGATATGTTTTACTTTAATAAACATTGTATGTACAATGTCAAGAAGACCACGCGAAAATCAACATTCATCATTATTCCTAATTTGATATTTACATCTTAACATCTGGCCCAAATTCCGCTAACGATACCTAGCGTTAAGTAATACTTAAAAGTCTAACGATCGTATTTAATCATCCCAGCTCGACTATACGAAGAATATGAGAGATATACTACTCACCCTGGCGTCGGCCTCGGCGTCCGCGTCCGACCTTGGTTAAGGTTTGTCATGTTAGAACTTAAATACTACATGTATTGCATTTAAACTTTTTACAACCTTGTCTCACTGCCACACCTATGTAGATTATACTTAATAGTCCATATCTCAGCATTTACCTGATGCATTGTTTTGAAACTTTCTGCAACCCTTCCCTTCCCCACTATGGCACCTAGGAATGTTATCAAATTAGATAACTCTATTCTGCATCTTATGCAAGTAAGGGTCCTTTTTCTACTTAGAAATTCTGGTTAACGTTGTGAGTGGAACCTAAATTGAATGTCCATATCTCCGTATTTACTTAATGCATTGCAACCCAACTATAACACCTATGTAAATTATCAAGTAAGATTACTCTATCCTGCTTTTTATGCAAGTTATAGACCATTTTTAACTTAGAAAATATGGTCAAAGTTTTGGGAGCAACTACATTTAGAAACCATAACTTGGTAACCACTTGATAGATTGTATTGAAATGTTATACACTCCTTCTCAACCGTCACATCAATGTAAACAACCAAGTATAAAAACGCTATCCAGTGTATTTTGTAAATTATGGCCCTTTTTACTTAGAAACTTGGTTAAACATTTGCAACTAAATTAAGAGACGATATCCTAGTATTTACTTGATGCTTTGCTTTGAAACTTTATACAACCCTTCCTAACTATCACGCCTATGTTGATTTTCGAGTTAAATAACGTTAACCTTTCATGCAAGAAATGACCCTTTTTTGGACTTATACATTCTGGTTAAAGTTTTGCATGTAGCAACATTAAGAGTATTTTAGTAACTACTTAATGCATTGCAATTAAACTTTATACAACTCTTCCCAACCATCACACCTATATAACCAATCAAGTTATGGCCATTTTTGGACTTCATATCTCAGTAACATAAAAAACGGTTGAATGGTCGAGGGCGCTGTCCTCCGACTGCTCTTGTTATCAATCCTTATAAGAATGCCTAAATATTTCACTTAATTAGCCAGCAACTTTTTATGTCAACATAATCATTTGCTTATGCCTTATATAATTGATTAGAGTTGTGAAGCGTATTTCTGAAATGTGTACTTTAAGTATTACTTGGCGCAAAGTAGTGTTGGTTGAATTGGACCAAGGAAATATTGTTCTTTGATTGTTTAACGGTGCCCTTTCGACTTCCAGCCTCGACGTAGTTATTACAGTGCAAAATAAAAGGATGTCTACGCCTAAGGCTCAAACTATTGCAGAAGTCGATTAATCTGCCCAGATGAACAGGATAATATGGATCTAAAATTCTGGCAAATGCTCTATGATTGGTATACGCAGATCGTAGTTAATGTATTACAAGTATGGATATATAATCATCAGTACCCAGGTTATTCTTAATATGATATGTATATTTGTTTAAAATACAATTTCGTCAAACGTTTCTGGAGAATGGTGTGATTATTAAATGAACAGTACAGCATCATATCAATCTGCATTGATTTACAGGTTGATTTGGGTTAACACTGTTTGCGAATTCCCTCACTGCATTACGCATATACCATAATGTTCGTTTTCTCGCGGGACGGCTCATTTTGATATTTGTATTTGTTTGATTGATTGAGTGGGGTTTAACGCCGTTTTAAACATTTTCTCAGTCATATCACGGCGGCAAGTTCCACAGTAACTGGCTGCTTTCCCACATAGACTTAGCCCATTGGTGGAAAACGAATGACGCATGTCGCATTCACTTCTGTCAATCGTCAGAAAGTAAGTTGGACGAGCCTGGATTCGAACGCACAACCCCTGGATTGACAACTCGCGTTTAAAAAGAAAAATCTGAACAGCGAGCCTTTTCGTTTGAATACCAACAACATAGTGTTTAATTCAGTAATAGTAGATATATTATGGGTAGAAAACTAGTTTACGCAGTCTTATCTTGACATCTGACACTTGTATACTTGATTATAGTATATAAGTATGAGTATCGAGGGCGAACACGAGTTACTTTATTAAAGGCTTTCCTATTATCAATCCAGGGGTCGTGAGTTCGAATCCCGGCTCGGCCAACTTTCATTCCGACGTTTTACAATAGTCAATGCGACATGCGTCAATCGTATTCCATCAAGGGGCTAAGTCTCTGTGGAAAAGCAGCAAGTTGCTTGGAAA
>JAUELF010109800.1:0-53613 GCA_031471495.1 Clinocardium nuttallii | reverse complement strand
CCTTGATCTACTTCTTAAACCTTGCATTTGTTTTAAACATAATCTATGAGATCTCTCTAACGTCAACATGTCTCGATCAGGAAGCGGCTGTAAGAATTCACAACCAAACAGTGCTTTAGGAATAACAATTGATTTATAGATACTAAAGCTAGTTAAGGGATTAAGCCCATTTACATGAAGACCTTCCTTAATAAGCCCGAAAAATGTCCCCCTAATTTTCCTATCAATATGTCTAGTGAGTAAAGAGTAGTCAGCGTATTTATTGCATACAATTCCCAAATGATTATACTCCTCTTTTTCATAAATAATTTCATTTCCCATTACAAATTTAATTATTCGTCTACTTTTCTTATTTTCATAGGGGATATTAATATTTGCATATGTGATATTAATATTCACTTATTAAGCGTAGTACGTGTTGTTTATCTGCTAGCTAGCTGTTGGTTATTGCTTTCTTTTTGCGCCTTTAAAAGCGTATGCAAGTATGCACCAAACGCTTTGATGTATACCGAATTCAATTTTAGGTTTTGTTGTTGGCAGCTATTTGGTGTTTTCTTTAAAAGCAAATCAACTTGTTTCCTTCAAATTTCAAATGTCAAATAAAAAAAGGCCAATACACGCACACATGGTACTTAAAAAAGATAATTAAAAGTAACTGAACGATGGTCAGAATATTACGAGAGACAATACTTTTCGATGAATAAGTGAACACATTTTGATTTCTTGCGAGTACCCGAGTACTCGATCGGAAGCATATACGAGTACCCTTTATCTTCACCCTATCATGTGAGTACTCAAAGGAATAGTCAATTTTGAATACCCACAACATAGGGTTTAGGGGTCATATAAGTATTTGGGGACATGTATACTCTTCATATCTAAAGATTTGTGAGTATATTACCATTTTGTACACGTTTTACATCGGCATATATGACATCAATGAACACATTTCTTAAGGTATTTCATTGACATGACTCATAACTATAAGGAGGTTGTAACCTTTTAATCAAAACCTTGCAAACAAGTCTGGAGCAGACGACTTAAAAACATCTTATTAAAACTATGGCATACCTTTATAAATGAAAGTTAAATTATTGAAGAGTGCATGTTGACAACCTACGTGGCAAACGGAGAAAGTGCTCATTATTAGCAAGGTATGCTTCCGTCACAATCTTTTCAAAGGTTTGCAGATGCATCAAAGTTCATCTACAAGCGCGAAGAGTTAAAACAGAAAATGCCTATTTACTACTCCTTTAATAAATAATCATTTTGAACACTTGCTCTGTGTGATCTCATAAAGTTATCATTAAAAGTGAGCAAGGAATAGCGACCAGAAAAATATCCCGAGACACGAGTTTATCTTAGATTTCGTTGGCCGTAAATAACACGGCGAGGTTTTTGCATCGTGGTTTGAAAAGACTTTTCAACATGAAACAAACACTTTGATATACCATATTGTTCTAAACATCACTGGTTTTGCACGGTTTTTTTTATCCCGTAAAGCCGTTTTTTTAAGCTTGTGCTATCATTTATTATGTTAGCTGATTAACAGTTTGAACTTCATATTCTGAAAATTGACTACGGACTCTTCCAAATGCAAATTTATCTTTTAGATTCAGCATTGAAAGGATTAATTAAACAGACAGTAATTACACAACCCAAAGACCGCGCCAATCACGATGAAGTTTATATTGAAAACTCATATATTTTGAATGTTGACTCCGCCATGGTAAAGTTTAAAAAGATAGGTTAACTTATCTCTCAGTAGGAGTTATCGCTGCCGTAGTTAATATTGAAGTCGTTGTAACTATCGCTGTCGTAGTCGTCAAGGCCATAGGTTTCATTAAAACCATAAAACTCATCAGAATCATTATTACAAGTATAAGAGTAATCTTCATTATCATCCCCACCATTATTCTCTCCTTTTGGTTTGCTTTCAATTTCAGCTGCTCTCCGTAGCTTACAATATGGACAATTCAACGTACATAAAAATCTCTCTTTCGGCACTTTTATCTGTAATATCTTGGTGCCCGGATATTCATATACCCCAAATCGTGCAGCATCATATACTGGCAATTCTTCCCATATCTCCTCTGGGATACCTCCCTGTTCTTGAACTGCGGCCATCAACTTTTCGTGCGTCGTGGATTCGAATACTCGTTTTCCATTTCGGTTTCGTCGGTAGTACCGGTACCATCTCATCTCACAAAAATAATATGTGTTAACATAAATTATTTTGGATTTCTCTACATACCATTTATACTCGTCTATCAGGTAACTATTTAATAAACTTGGATCAATTTGCTTGGCAATTGATACAAAACGTTTATTATCATAAATGACCCAACCATCTCCGGTTTCAACAATTTTGTCATTTCTTCCAATCACATTTTCCTTTAGATCTATAGTCTCGAGAGAACTTTCTCTTCTGTTGTATAAAGATAACAGACGTGTATCGCATTGTAGCATAGCTATGATAGTTTTATTTGCGCAGACGTGAGACACAGTCCCTATTAATGACAGGATAGGTACAGTGGTGGTTACATCATTTGTTATTTTTCCAACGTTCAACACGGAAACCCGTCTCTTTTCAAACCAAGGACAATGGAATAATGAACCGCTTTTATCTCTGTAATATTTAACTTCTTCGTTAGATAGAACAATGAGTTCATCATCGTGCATGTATTTCGTTTCGGAAATTGAACGACGCTCTCTTGTGACATGGCCATGTACATCTTTAACATCAGACTGTTTTACAGAGTTGTTTTCAAAGTCTATAATGTACACGCATGCTTTATCGTATAATTTGGAATAAATGTATGCCTCAGAGCCATCTTTTCCACGAACAAATTCAATATCACTAATATTGTACATTATGTTGGTGCGCATTTCTTCATTTTCGATGTGCAAAGAGCCCCATCTCTGTCTATTAATGTCGTAACAGGGTAGTTTGTTGTCGGAGTACATCTCTGGGAAAAGTAGAATTTCACAAGAACTCGGTGATTTAAGTGACTCCAACTGAGCAATAAAACTTGCAGACGCATCTAGTTCATGGACCATACGCTCGTTCATGACAACATTTTTTATAAAACTTCTTTTCATATCAGCAAAATCTATATGTTTTAGAAATTGTTCAAATACAGACTTCCTATTTTGTCTACTTTTCGCCCAACGAACGAGAAAGTAGAACTTGTCAGTTGCCTTTATATGCGACAAGTTAGCGTCCTCTAAGATATATTCGACTGAGTCTGCAGTCAGGTCCATCATTTCATCCATCTGCATCAGGTCAGGTAGGCGGCCTTTCAAGTATTCCTCGTAAGACGACAGGGAAAAGTCGTAGACACTTGCTAATGTTATCATGTCTAGACAACTTTCGTCGGTGATCTCTTCGCTTTCAATCCACATAACACATTCAGCCTGCAATATGCAAATGACAGTCAACTGATAATCATGTCCTGAACCGGACTTTTAACTCATAAGATCCTGTGATATTTAGCATTTATTTGAGGTAGAATTCATTTATTGAAAACAATGTATGTGACATATGACATACATATATGAATGAGTATTCCAACGGAATTGTAAATCCTATCATTTTAACTGGCCCGTTGGCCTTGGCATTTTCAACCAATGTAGATCAAGGTTACCCTGTGCATCCACACTAATTGATTTTGCGCTGCACTATTATATTATGAAAAAAACCAACATAACTGGTCACACGCATGAAAAATCAATAACATATAACAAATTCTGAATTGACTACAAAGGGGACTGCCATTTTCAATATGTATGAAAGATACGGTTTGAAAAGTATCGTCGTTTAGTCAATTATTAAAATAATTAATATAATTAATGGATATAGAAATGAGTTATAAATTTCGTTCACTTATATTTTTAGGTAATAATTAAAATAAAGATGATTTTGAGGGTATGTTAAATGTATATTTGTGTTTATCCTTCGTATTTAATAGACGACAACAATACAAATTCCAATTATATATCGGTCACGCTAAAAACAACACGAATTGAACATTCTCATTGTTTCGTCAATGAATTTTAAAATCGATAAATATGGTCTTATAAAAATAAAATCCAGTCAACCTTGTGTGATCAGTCACATGCGATCAGCGGTCATCGGCTTTAAACGGTCACTTTAAATCCCTCCCAACCAACTGCCTTGATCAGCGGTCCTCTTTGAAATGCGGCCAACGGCCACATTAATTGGTCGAGATTAACTGTAATATTATCATGTACTACGGTCAACCAACACGCGACTTGAATTCGCAAGGTATTAAATTATCGGTGTTTAATAGATATATACAGGTAATAAAGCATACTGTGTGACAAACACATTATCGTGGTTTTATATACGCGTAATAGCAGAGTTTTTACATGTTAGATATAGGGTGCCGAATGATCGTTGCATGATTCATCGACAAGATTTTGCGATTTTGGTTTATTTTCTGTAAACGTCGTCGTGCAAAATTGATGAATTGAAAAAGAGTTCATGATCGTTTTAGACCGTAAGACAGTATATTTATAAATTAAAATGAAAGTTGGAAAGTTTCACTTTTAAACCCCTAGTCATTAGATAGTAAAATCTCATTACCATTTTAAATTGAAAGACCATCGGATAAAAGTTTTGCAAACTTTAGACGTATATTCAGACGCTGTTCTACCGGATACGTTGTTCGGCGATTTTGAAATTAAGAAAATAAGAAAGTAAAGAATATTTGACTGTCAAGTAAGTTGTGTACGTCGGATTTAACCACAAAATAGATAGCACCATGAAATAATTGATAGAAAAAAATACAAATCTTCATAACAATGTTTAAATATAATATTTAGATCTGTATATAATCTGTAGTTTTCTTGGCAGAATGGGCAAATGAGACTGCTGTGAGATAGTGTGTATATGAACAGCAATACATTGTAACATTTTAAATAATGTCCACATACATATGCATTTATCTGCAGAAGACGAGTTTTGAAAACACTGTTGAAAATGCAGAAATTAGTTTAACTTTTGTCTACTTTGATATTTCCCCATAAATGTTTTATCCAAATTAAGGTTACGTTGTTTTTGTAAATGGGTATCATCTATAGAGATTCAGTTTCCAGAAACTAAAAAGAAATAGTTTTCATTGTGATACACGGATGTACACACAGATCTTCGTCTTCACTAGTTTTGAAACACTAAGGTTTGGGTTTTTTAAGCAGGGGGCATACTTTACTTATTTTTCACGAAATACCTTCAAGTCTGAGATGAAAAGATATTCTGCTATTTCAAGTAGAGCTGCAATACTTCTGGAAGTTATCTCTGGTGTCTTGCCATATAAATACAAAATGGCTTCTTCTAAAGAAACATTGGTTCCAACGTGAAGGGCAACTATTCCTAAATCATAATAAAATAAAAAATATTATCATTATTTGGCAGGAAAAAATCCCAGATGGAGATTCTGGTCAATAAGAATCACTTAACATACATATATAGAGCTAAAAAGACGTTTAAAATGAAATGCAACGCAAACACTTGGTATTTGAAAAGATACGAGGACCATCAATCACCTGAATTAACAGAGTTTAAATAGGTTTTACATATATGGAAAACGAGTCTCAACCCTTGGTGGCTATGTTTTTCAACGGACTGAAATAGCCTACATAGAGACCCAAGAAACATTTGCGTCATATTGTTTTTTTAATAGGGCCAATATTTTTATATTTTTATATTTTCAGATATAAGATTTTTAAAGTTTTTCTACAATATACACAGAAAGAAAGCACACAAGCCGAATAGCGGTGTTGTTTGGTCAAGATTAGGGGGGTATATACATGTATATATATCATGCTTTTCTGTTGCAACGGCAACCAGTGTTTTGCATTGCATTTAGTTATTTGAGCAATTCTGGGGATAAATCCTGTAAAGATTGGAAGTTCAAGAAGATCTGTCATTTTGAATGACGTACGACCTCGAACAGACATCCTAAGGTTCTAAACGCTCACTATGACCAAAATCGTTTTAAGAAGAAAACCAAATATAAAAAATGTACTATAAAGTGAGTTAGAGTATACGGGTCTGTCCATGCCAAAGGGGTAGATGTTGGCATTTGTGAACAGTATAGGTTCAGTGTTATAAGAATATACACAATCCATCATAAGTTTAAACAAAACATGCGCAAGTAATTCTCAATATGCATAGATCGAGATGCGTACATGTGCAGGCTCTAGTGGTTCTGTATTTATCGCAAATTGATGAATACATTTGAGTTAAAAAAAATACCCAGTTATAACACGGCGCCAAGTTCACCTAACGTTTGTTTCCCGACTTTCTCCCACCTGTAATCTACACATCAAGCTTCCAGTGTAACTGGTCATTGCACCTCCCACCCCTGAGACTATTAGAAACATCGGTGGAAGACGAAAAACGCTGAATGCAATGATAAATGCCAGTCATCGGAAAGATTAAATTGCCGAGCCGTAATCACAAAAACATGTTGTGTCGACAGACATCCTTTGCAGAGTCAATGAATTAACGATTTTACGGAATTACTTCGTTCCTGAAATCACAGGCAGCTCCGCCGAAATAAATGAGTAATGTTCACGCAAAACTGGTGTCGTGATCAAAGCTCTGAAAATACTGGTGGGTCTAAGTACTTAAAGTACTTGTGGGACGGTTGTGTTCCTATTCGTAAATTTGGGTAACACAGGGGGATGCATGTGTATGAAAACAAGAGATGTTTGTCAAATAAGAATGCTTCCCTTTACAAATAAGGTTAGTCATTTTGAAAAAAGCTGTTCAATATTAGTATGCCCATGGGTTTATGAATTGACTATGTCAATAGCATTCACACCAGATTCCATTATAACCACTGCAAAGTTTGAAATGCTGGTGCTAGGTGTGGGGTTGATTATCACACACGGGAATTAGCCACCATTTTATTGAGGATTTAAAGGGATAGTTTACTGAAACTTTGTAAAAGTGACATTTAAACCTTAATAAACAAAATAACAAAAAGAAAATATGTGGTCACCAGGTGGTTTTTTTTACAGATTCTAGAAAATATGAAGTATTATATATTTTGCTACATTAGGGTTGACGAATGAGATGTTCTATTTAGACTAGAGATGTCTACTTATAGATATATTTTGTAATTTTCTATGGTCTTATTAGTATGACATAACATAATTATCTCATCAAAAAAGTCAGTTTTGAAACCAAATCTGAAAGAAACTACAAAAGATAAGCAAATGAAATAACAAGAATGTCCACTGGCATGTAAAGTATGGATGTTTCGACCAAATTATGCATAAAAACATGAACATATTTTTAACTACCTATAAGAACTTGTTCTTACTTGATATTGAGCAAGATTATTTCATTAGCTATCTACAAATGTAAAGAAATATATGTGTCACCGTACTTATTTTCAAAATAATCGCAAACATATAGATGTATGTTACAAACAATTTATAAAAAATGGTCAAATCGTGATTAATTTATTGGAAATACTCTGACTAGTTTAAGCTGACTATAGCTCACAAAGACTAATCCAATGAAGGCTAATATTTGTAAATATTGTCAAACATCGGAACAAATGTTGGCCGAGCTGGGATTCGAACTCACAACCCCTGACTTGACAGACCGCGGGGAAAAAGATAAGTTCGCCACTTCTATTTGGACCTCATGGTGAAATATTTGTTCTCATTGTTTGACCCTCTGTTCTTTCCTGGTACAACCACAGGGTGTGGCAAATAAGTTGACCCTTAATCCTAAGTAAGTGTTGATATATTGTAATACAGGAAGTTAGGAGGAAAAATAACCCATGCTAGAATTTTAGAAAAGTTGTACCTCCGCGTTTATGGTTCTTGGTGGTAAAAAGATGGAGCATGATATGGGTGAGTATCCCTTTAAGTGTGAACATATGCAGGGTGTAACGAAAGTGATTGTCATTTAACGTATAAAAGGATGATTAACATGTATGTGGTTTTCTTGAAATTAAAGTAATGAAATAAACTTTAATAAATAAACACGAGCAACCTTGTTGTCTTATTTCGTTCACCTGTTAACATACCTTTCTACGTTTAATATCTAAGATACAACTATGATAACCCTCACTCAACCTGAATGTGTAAATCACACGTTCTTACCTACCAAGATATGTGTAATAAACTGTCATTGATGTCAGATCCACATCAATGAACCGCTTTCTTATAACTTCAGCACTGAGGTATTTGCATCAAAAAACTTTTGGAGTGAAACTGGATTTTAGCCACATGCGTTTTTGTTTGAGCCACTTAAAGCCTTCTTATCTTAAATGGTTAATTATTCTTTATTGAGTGCCACAAGGAACCCTTGTGCCAAACTATTTTAGGTCGAGAGGTTATTGCCACTTCCTCCTGTTTAATACCGCAGCAATCAAAGTTCTACAAGGAGTTCAATTCATTAAACGCCATTGAAAGTTGACTATCGAAGGAACAATCATGTAAAAATTATTTTAAAATTGTTTCGTTGGTTAGGGAGAAGATCTTTGTAGGACAATGATAAGGACAGACAATGGCGATGCCAGACGTGAGTGATTACTAAAGCTCAACTTCGTACTCAGGTAACAAATATAACAATATGGAGAGCTTTCTATACGATGTGATCCAAATCGATGCATTGAAACAGGAAGTTTGTGCTGATAACTTCAGGTATAGGTGTGCACGCATAATTCTAATGAAGGAATAGTGAAATTTGAAAGATTCCATTTATAGATTAAATTTCCACCGTAAGCACATCCAATCCGTTCGATCTTGACAAGACAAACAATTACTAAGACGAATTTTCATGATTTTTTGCTATAAAATGTGACTTCTATAGCATCAATAAGGTTTTCCTTCGAATTGATCTGTTGATCTTGTTTTTAATCTCGAGTGATACACACAAATACTCTGACAACAGTTCATGACGATTGGGTATTATATGTGACTCTCCATTGTTGACAACGTTTCATTTGATGGGTTTACATAACCATGCAGCCGCCTGTCTGACCTTAATTTACGAATACCAACACAACCATCGAGTACTTTCAGTGCTTTGATTTTAAGAACCAGTCTTATATTAGGATTGCTATTTAAAAAGTTAATTTACGGATGAACTGCAGATAATATTTGATGTGTTAATCGTGAACCAGGAAAACTATCCGTTTCCAAAATATAAATATATTATTGTCGTTAGTTAGTCATAGGCTTGGTAAGAATTACTGTGAACAATTTAACTGAACGTATATTTGGATTGGCGTCAGACATACACACCTGTTTTCCGTTCACGGTAATTTAGCTTTCTGATATTTTCAAAAAAGGGACTTGCAACAAGGACACACCAATGGAATTTCTTCTCCTGAAAAAGATTTACATGTACTCTGTTGATCATTGGGGTCATTACGATGAGAAATGTTCAAGAGCTCGTATAAGCTAAAATTGCTTATCTGCGACTTTAAAATGTATATATACTTATTGGCCAATTTTTGTCGGGTTTAATTCAAACAATTGACAGTACAACCGTCAAAATAACTGCTAAAAAGGGTACAATTATTTTTGAATACTAAATATATACTAATACCATGCGTAAAAAACTTCGGAACAACGAAGTTAATTTTGAAAACAAATGTTTCTCAAGTTCTTGAAACCCAAATATGCACAATAAATATGATGACAGTGTTATATTACGCCTATTGAACGTAATTCGGTTACCTTCGTGACTGATTAACGAAGAAACCCGAGTGATTTTAAATATCTGAGAATAGTTTAGGCCAATGGGACCAAGAAACGTCGAAATGCGTCTGTATGAGGGAACATGTTAAGGATTGTGTTAAAGTTACCTTATCTCCTACATTTTACAGGCTATGGCATTGATATGTATTCATCAACGTACGGCAATATTGCGCTGCATGGGCCACAACTCCGCCATATTTATTAATGATTTATTTCCTTTTTTGACCTGGGGTTTTAACCGCTGGTCATAGTAGTAAAACCATTTTTTTGGAGGTTGCTGTAAACACCGAACAACGCATTTAAGGGTGAGACAAATAGTTCATCATGGATTCAACAAAACTGCATTTAAACGGTTAAGATCTCCCCAAAAAGATATCATTATAATGTTTGGATATCAGTGAAAAACTTATGGCTTGAGTACTCCAATATAAGTTTAACGAATGCTTTAGAAATTAATGCACCTAGAGGTCAACTATTATAGGTTATTGACCCTGTCCCGTGAATCATCGTTGGAGTGAGTTCTTGGGTTGACGTTGCCGAGCTTGCGAGGCTACGTTCGCCAAAGAACGATGTCCAACGATGAGTTCACAGTACAGGGTCAAGAACCTTTTTATTACATGCGTTCATATTGTAAACAATTTAGTTTACACTTTGTCTTTTTTTATATCTACAGTTAATAAATCGTGTGTTTACATATGAAGTGATTTTGTTGAAAATTCCGTTTTGAAAGTTGAATCATAATGGTGACATAGCAATTTTTTTAAAAAACGTCCTACACATGCATAACCAACATTTTAGATGCGCGTTTTACACTGTTATCTGGTAAAAAAAAAAGTACTTCAGATTAACAGTTTCATAATATTTAACAATAAATACATAAACATGAGCTACAATTGTTTTTGTCCTCAACCGTAAAATTCAAATCTTCCAAAAGCATACGATAGGGAATATTTCGGAGACACAAAATAAGATTCAAAGATTATTGTAACAATATCGTTTAATAATGTTGAATAGAATCGAGCTTACCCATAATCCATGTTTGATGGTGACGTCACACAGGTCTGACTGTTCTTTCACCTGGTTATATAGTAAAGTTTGAACTGAAGGCAGTTTACTTCTGGAATTGTCGAAATCCATCTTGCTGTTATCTGTCCTCTCCCTTTCGCTGAAATAAAGGTAGGGATTAATTAAGTCAGCAGCAATAACTTGACGAATGTTTATATTAATATTTCATAGAAATGGTCCGATTGGTGCTTCAATCGCAACCAAGACACCGTGGAGGATTTTGTTCACGATTGAAATTGTGTAATTTACATATTTTTATACACCTTTTCATTTCAATTGTATTGCTATTAGGCTTTCGGAAGTGACACATGGTGGGACTTTCAATATATAAAAAAACAATGGAAATGATATGTAGTTAAACTTGGCAATCGATGAATTAGAGGGTGATTGTTTGCGAATACACGAACAAATCATGATCAACAAACAAATCAACCAAGCAACCGTTCAAACCGTATAAATAAATGAACAGAATATTTAAATAAAGATTTCTGATGTTCAAGTTTGTCTGAACCGACTGTAGCTGCCAGAACAGTCGGTTCTCCTGTTAGCTAGTACATGTGGACCTCCGGCTATTCCCGCTACTTTCGGGCTAACCCAACGAACTTTTTTAAACCCCTTGAAAGACCAAACCAATCGGATCTATAATAAATGGATGCAAAGTACAGGTAAACTGGTGATTCTTACTTTAGATAGTTTGGCTGCTTCTAACCCAATGGTCAATATGTATCTGTCAACAAGCTGATCAGCAGTTAATTGAAATGTGATTTTTGTTTAATTTCGTCCATATTAATAAACAATTACCCAAAAGTAAACACAATTTATACATTTTCTTTTACGGCTAGGTTAAAGGTCCTTTTAGTCCATTTTTCCAGAGCAGCGAGCGAGTCGTAATAGTGTTAATCGCACAATCCTTACCGCATTTTGACTCATCTACAGCAGGTGACTTGAATACATTCTGGCGAAAAAGGGCAATAACTCAACATTAGCATTTTCCTCCTTTGGTCAGAACGTTTTTAACTTAATTATTTATTGTTAATTTTCACTTTAAGAGATTTCCAGTAGTTTTGCCTAGATCTTTTCAACGTCGTCTGTCGTAGATTTGATTATTGTGAGAAACGGATATAAACAGTTCGGTCTGATGTATGTTAAACTCTTGGTTATTAATTCAAAATTTGAGGGAGATATATAGCCTGGTTCTACGATTGTGTTCTAAACTATCTAATTGTTTAATATTTCTAAGAGTCTATATCAACATAAAGTAGATATATGTGTGTTTACGAATGAAATTGAAGGGTTTAAAATATTAAAGTACGCTATTATCTTAGTTATAATGAACGTAAATAGATTTTTACCTTGTTTTGTTACTTTACGATCTAGAAAATCCTGATGTAATCCTATCAAGATATAACATTTCTATAGACTATTGAATATTCTTATAAGGTCAATAGTAATTGATATAGTAATCATGTATTGAAAGTGTACGATGTGTACTCCTTTAATTGTTTTAACCCTTTTCTTCATATATCGGGTTTAAATATGATAAGATCAATCGAGCGTGATTAATATAAGCTTAAAGCTTGTTTCGCAATCGATGTAAAATAAATAAGTTTAAACTAAATATGATAAACCTCTATATTAAAAAATAATCATATAATAGAGTTGTAAACTTTATTGAAAAGGGAGAAATTGCTCATTATGTGCAATTTCTCATTTTGCCACAATGTTTTGTGTTTTTTTCTTTCAAAATTCGTCTGCAGCAGAGGCGTCAGAAAGCATCTGAATGCGGGAAATGGTTAAGTCACCATGGTAAAGCGAATCATACACCTACATTCAGGTTCTTTATTCGGCGCAATAACACTTCAAGTGGCAATAGTAGATAATAATAGAGCCATTAGTGAAATGTTGAACACACTGTTATACCTATAAGCGGATATTTCTTTCCCCAAGAGAATTATCAACACCGAAATGAAATTTATCTAGAGGGTCTGCTGGACTTATGATCTGTCAATTTCGAGAACGAATTTAGTTCTGACGAAACTAACTGTTGGCACTTATGCTAGACATATAGTTATCTTATACAATATTTGGAACCTGATGCAAAACTGAGTTTTCATTGCAAAAGTACGTGGGGACAATAGTGGATAAGTAAATTAGGTACTACGCAGTGTTGGTAGGATTATAAGTTATAGTTCCGTTATAGAGCGGTTCACGTACTAAAATAGCCTTGAAATGCTCGACCAAATATCGGATACTCTACTTTTTAACTCTCATCAAAATATAAATATAAATATTCAAACATCATTCAACCGTTTCCCACATAAAGAGGCTTTCGGAAGCTTCTGCAGCAGTCAACTTTTGAAATCGTTGTAGCAAAGGGACAAATTGCTCATAATTAACAATTCCTCCATTTGCCAATATGATTTCCACGCTATTCAGTAATCAACCAAATACTTATTGAGAGTTTCTTTATTTTGGACTTGATCATTTTAAAGTCCTGTGCTGCAAATTTATTGTATGTGGGAAAGGGTTGTGCTATAGATGAAAATAAACATCTGCGAGCAATGAGTGTGTTTATCTGTGCAGTTTTAACCCTTTCCCACACACGATAAATCGACAGCAGACGTCTTTGAAAACATTTAAACAAAACTACAGAAACTTTCTATGAATGGAAAACAATTATATTTTTTAAACATTGCGGATTTTTTTTTCATTTTGTCACAATGTTTCCAAAGTTGTCTGCTGCAGATGCACAGGCTGGAAAAGGATTACTCAATCATGACCCTAAATCTACCTCACAACTATTGGGTTATTTTGTTGATTTTGTATTCGTTCTTGCATTTGTGTGAGTGATTTAAGGACAATGTAGATCTTGACAGACTGTTCATACAAGTCGGGTGTTACCAATGTACACGGAGAAGCTAATATGTTAAATATTAAGTTTTGTTCTTTGGAGTTTTACGCATTTTATCAAGATTGTTTCAGTTATATCACGGCGAAAGTTCACTCATTCATGCACGATCCCTGGGTAAACACACCAATACTAGGCTATGAAATGTTCCTTGCCCGAGGGCACTCTACAATGAGTAGACTCGGTATCGATCCTGGGACGACCGGTTCCAAGTTCCCGACGCTAACCACTTAGCCACGGCGGGTTCCAAAAAATATACCACAAAACGTGCAATTTCTCCTTTTGCCACAATGTTTTCAACTTTTAGTCATAGGTCATCCGTTTAATTATAGAGATTTTCCTTCTTTTGACAAAAAATGGTCGTATGAGGGAAAGGGCTAAATGTGCCAACTGGTTTCGTTTAATCTACTTACCAGGGTAACGCTAATAATGATATAAAGTGAAAAGGCAGTGAAATCTCACTACAATATATGACTGATTTTCCAATACTATTTGGTGTCCCTGATTTATTCATTCGGTTGTGGAAAAGAAAGTATCTTTTGAATAAAAACAGTTTTTCCACTAGGTCCTGCTATTAACCGTTCCCTCATATAGACTCATTTTGACATTTAAGTGTTTAAACCTTTAAAGAGCATGAACTTAAATCGATATCTACCCTGATTTGTTTCTTTACGATCTAGAAAATCCGGGTTTTAATCCATCAACCATTATACATAATATTTCTCTGGACTATTTAATCACCCTATAAAGTCTGGCGTATATATATATATATATATTGCGATTGTGAAATATACTTCGGTTGCTAGTTTCGATATATAATGTATTTTTTCAGCACTTATGTCATTTGAAAATGTGATTTCACGGATATCTTCTTTGATTTAAAATATTTGTGGAAAAGGAATATTTATTTACCGAGGACTCATGACGTCATCATTCGGACCATTGAACTCGACAAATAGGTAGACGGTGATTTCGTGACTTAGAGGAAATAATCTCGATTATTTTTTTAGATAGAAGGTTTTACAATATGGAACATGCCAATCGATATGCACGAGTTTACCTATACATTCAAATCGACAATGGTTGCAGTATAAACAGCTTTATCTCTAGTTTATAAACAGTTATGCACTCGAAGTTATTGTAACATTGATATATTACACGCTAAAATCACTGAGTTCGTCAGGATAAAATGTGAACGTTTTGAACAGTTCTTGTAAAGGGTCACACAAGAAAACTTTCTACTAAATTATTTTGGAAAAAGCCCGATACTGAGGATTTCTTTGGCATTTTCCCCATGTTTTTGTGAAACAAAATTTCTTCCTAACCCTTCCCACATTCAAACGCTTTCTGCCGCCTTTGCATCAGACCACTTTTGAAAACATTGGGGCAAGACGAAAAGTTGCTCATGATGAACAATTTCTTCTTTTGCCACAATGTTTTAAACTGTATTCAATGATGATTAAACTTTCATTGCAAAAGGTTATTCACATTTTCCCAATGTATTTACGAAGTCGTCTGTTACAGATTTATCATTTGTTGAAAGGGTTAAATTGTTGAACAATTTTGAAAGAAGACCACAAAATAAATATTCCTGTGGAGCTTAGGTTAAAATTGATGCAGTGGTTAAGGGACAAATTATCTTCGAATTAGACAAACAGACTTAGAGGAGAAGAACTTTAAAGTTTTGGCATTTTCCTCCTTTTCTGATGTCGCTGCAACCAATGTTCAAATCATTTTTTTAATACATTTGAAAGAAGACTCACACAAAATAATGTACTCAAAATTTGATTGAATTTGATCTAGCGGTTTAGGATATTTGAAACAATGGAAATATATATTTCATTTAAGAGAAGCACAATTAAGTAAGTTTACAAACAATCGCAACTGTAATTTGATCAAAGCTTTTACATTTGGTTTATCGTAAGTTTAACGACTTCTCCTTTCATGTTCAATTATTGTGTAAAGTTCAAAGTAATATAATATCGCGTAACAACCAAGACAATTTGTACTTAAAGCTTTAAAGTGATATAATTGAGAAGTACTCGTTATCCTATTTTTACACAGGAAACGCCTTGATATATATCTGAACAATCTTTGAAAGCGGCGTTAAAACATCAAACAATTGACCAGCTGCCAATTTGTAATATATATTATATCAAAGACGTAACAAGCATCAGATGAAAAAGGTCGTGTTACACGTACCTCTCTAATAGCATGACATTCATTTGAGTGAAACCATAAGTTGGAACAACTTATTTGTAACAATATACATCTTTAACTCTGCATGTTTTAGAAGTCGTCTGATGCAGATGTGTTCTATGTGTGTAAAAGGGTTAAAACAGTTAATGCCCTTTACCAGATGTTCTGCTGTGAGATATGGCTGTAAGCATTTCCCAATGTAGACACCTTAACAGCAACAACTTAAGAAAGCATACGGAAAAGGGAGAAACTGATGTCATTATTCTTATACAGGTTTGTCCAATTATTTAAAGTTTATAAAAATGTGAATTAATTGGGGATGTTTATTAAGAAAACCTTAGATAATCCTAAAGGTCCAATATATCAACTTTCTCATTAAGGCTAATTTGTTTGTTGTGTAGAAGAAAAAATAAATGGTATGCTCCATGAAATTGCTTTACAATGGCTTTAGATATCAATACATTTTATTTATACATGAATTGTTGTTGGTTTATTACTTTGTTTTTCGAAGTTTCAGATAGTTTGTAAACAGAATCAGAATCCAAGCCTAAGGAGTATTAATGCAAGGGAATTACAGTTATACATAGGTCTCAGTATCTAGTAGTCCATAAGAGAAACGACAGTCATGTTACTGGAAGCTGTATGGTGCGCTTTATGCGGAATGATTGTAACTACATCTTGCATCAACTCATATATATATATACAACCGCTTTGCTTTGCGATATGTCGTTGAATAAACTATGCAAAGTAAATAAAAGATAAAAGTGTTTGTTTGTTATTTTGTTAGGGAGAGTCATATCTGATTAGCAAGACTATTTTGTCCTAAACATGTGTAATTTCCAGAAATCTAATACTTTGTTACGCCTGACAATAGAGAGGCACCTTTGACGGGCCCAAGGCACTGACACTTTTACATTATCAATAGAGCCTTTGAATTATCCAACATTTGGCTAGATACATGTATGCATCTTTCGCTATAAAACTTCATTAATATTCATCAAATCTTCATCAACCTTGCTATGAATGTTTAAGGGCATTAAAACGTAGTCGCAACAAAAAACTGGCGAAAGCTTATTGGAGGTTCAAGGGTTATGCCTCCCTAATAGGTGTATTTAAAGACAGTTTTGCACTCTTGTGTAACCTATTTTTAAATTACTTACTTATGTGCTTTATGTGGAAGCAACGATAAGGTTTTCAAAGATCACATGTTTCACTGTATAATATAGAGTCTTCACTACTGGCCATCTGTCATTTATGATGTCTGACAAGCTTAAGAACATAATTCGGCTTAAAGGTGAAATCTGATCTGGAAATGCGAATATAGTTTCGAATGCAACCACAGCAGAATACTTGTTAACCCCATCCCACCTAAAGACAGTTTCTGACTGTCAACTTGAAAACAATAATTATATAATATTCTATTCAATAAGTATTATTTCATTAGTTTACCATAATGTACCTACATGTTTTGAAAGTCGTCTGCTGCAGACTTGTTTTATGTGAGAAAAGGTTAGATTAAAGGTAGAAGGAGAACCATCAAGTGGTATCGTATCCATGTCAACATTGTTGTTCCGTTCAAGTTCAATATTTTACCATATGAAATTTCACTGGACAAGTCAAAAGATATTCTTACCCTTATCCAGAGATATATAAATAGATTTATGTGCATATGTAATTATACATCTCTGTCTAATCTAATGTATATGTGAGAGAATTATGACAAAAGAAGAAATTGCTCACGAATAATGAAGATCTTGCTTTGTCACAATGTTTTCAGCTCGATTCAATAAATCAATTTTACTTTTCATCTAGAGCTTAAAAGTCTCCATAGTTTTTCCTCGATGTTTTCAAAAATCTTCGTCTGCAAGTTTTGTATGTGGGAAAGGGTTTTGAACGCTGTTTTGAAACGTTTGGACTTTCTAATTTGACAAGGAGAAACATATTAGATTTAGGTATTGGATATATAGTCGTCATTTTCCGTCGAACACTTTATTTATCCGAATATGTCCGGAAAATCAAACTTTTTATTATCGGGAATCAATTTACTAATCGGTTCTTTTACGAAAAACTCTCTTCATCGACTTACGAGTTTAGTCGAAAAGTCCCGGTTGTCATTTTCGGGCAACGAAGTTTGCCGAACTCACTCGCGTGTCCATGACATCAACTCAACATCAACTAGTTTGCATACGTTGTTTACAAGATGGCCGCGCTAGATATGGCAAATATAATTCCTACCAAAACAGAAGGAAGATACGTCCGAGACAAGGATCCGGACTGGAATTTAGAATTGCCATCTGGAGGGAGAGTGTATCTTGCAAGGCGAACACAGCCTAATATGATGTATATCCGATTGACAGAGGTATGATTCAAAAGACAATTATTTGTCCTAGTTGTTTGTTACAATCGATGACTTGCGTATCTAAGTTGATAAATTATTCAAAAGGTAAATTAAGGTTTTGTCAGTTCGGACAGATATTATTACTCAACAAATTTATTAATGATTTGTTCATTTTAAAAAGTTATAACAACCCTTGTCACGTTTCGTACGGTTTAGAAAGTTAAAGATCCATCCTACTTTGTCAAGTTATTTTCATTTGGGACACCTGTCCGTAACAGGTAAAATCTGGAATCGATTAACTTCTAATGGGTATTTAATTTTCATTTGTTTTCTACAATCAATAAGCCAATACAGGGTTTGAAGTGTAGTTTGTAAATCTGAATAGTTTATAACCCTTTTCCTACTTGCAACAAATCTACAGCAGTCGACTTTGAAATTACTCAAAGAAATATGAGAAAAATATACAAATAGAGATATAGCCACATGTTTTCCAAGTCGTCTGCAATACCTGTTTTCAAGTTTTGTGTTTGACATAGTTACTATACAACTTATACGTTTATCAAACAAGCTGAACATTTATATCAAAGGCTCAAGGTGATATATTCCGATCACTCTCTGTCTGTCCATCTTAAACCTTTAGCTTCAAATGACTTCGGCGACTAAACAATTGGACTTATTTCAATCAAACTTCACAGGAAAACACTGTATTCCTTGGTAACTCTTTCAAAATAAATTGTTATGTGATTTAAATTATATGTATAATTTTTGTTGCTGCCGCATCAGAAAAGGGCTAAATGACAAAACTTCAAAATATCATTGTTATGAAAGTGCATGTCTGATTTCCAGAAAATGTAGTAGAAATGTCTTCATACTTTGTTACAGTCATATTGATTGGTTGAAGAAATATAAATAAGAGGACCATGATCACCTGATAACCATATGTAAGGCAAAATAGCCCTGGTGGACATGTCTTTCGACCAATCAACATGGCTTAAAAGACTCTGATAGTGGGTCACTTAAGGAACATTTCTACACAATTATTTAAAAATCGGTTTGACATGGAAACCAGAAATCTGCATTGATCCCAAACATTTTGAAGGAATTCTGGTGAGATCATTGAGATGATACTTTCTGTGAAGTTTCATCTCAATTGACCCACTGGTTACTGAAGAGAAGACAACGGACGACGCACGACGGACAAAAGGCGATCACAATACCTCAGCTTGAGCACTTTGTGCTCAGGTGATCTAAAACAGGTGGATAAAAGCAACTTATAGGTTAATAATTAATCGCTTCCGAAACCAATTGACGAAAATCAAACACATTTCGCAAGAATGCTTCTTTGGTGGTCCTCTTACAAAATTGTTCTCAAACATTTGTTTCCCTTTTACAAATATCCTTTGCGAATAGGCTGTTTCAAACACACTGTCTACATCTTGCAGTTTCATTTCAATTCTTGATCAAATTAATACTTCACATTTGATACTATACCACCACTTAGGTTATTGATTTAGGTCCATCTTGGCCCTCTTGTTTCAGTAAACTCTAAAAACAATTGATTCCATATCAGGCAGGAGTATTCATTGCAATTCTGGCATTTGTATATGCACATCTTGGATATGCATCAGCTAAACATCTCGGAAATACATCAGCTCAAAATCAACGATATCTTTATGGTAAAAAGCCGTACAAAGACATTCTGACACCTATGCAGCAGACTACTTTCGAAAACATTGTTACTCTAGAATAATATCATTATAGAGCGTTTCCATTTTTTCTAGATTATTTCAAACTCATCTGCTGCCGATTTGTTTCATGCGGGAAAGGGTTAATCTGAAAGATCTGCATAAAAACAAAGAATTTTTCGTTTTAGAATTTTGCAATAATGACAAAACATGGGGGACACTCTCGACAATTTAATTTTTCTTCGAGCAATGTTTTGAAAGTGTTGTATACTGCATACATGTAGGCTTAAAAGTATCACAGTTACATAAACGTTTAGCAGAAGTTTGATTGCATGTACATTTTGGTTTTAAAAGCTACATCTCAGCAAAACAACTAGACAAAACTATTATAAATGAACGCTTATCTTGAGCAATAAGTTAATTTCTGTTTTTACCAAAATGTTTTCATGGGTCATCTGCCGCATAGGTGTCAGACTGTATGTGAGAAAGGGTCTAATTAAAACCCTAATTATGGGACAATTACATGATATGTGATGAGATTTTAATATCAAGTAAAGAATGAATCAGACGAGGCCTTACTCACAGTACACAGTCACATATATAATTAATACTTACGGTCATATTCAAACAAGAGAATTATATATCCAACATTGCAGAGAGAACAATGTCATGGTACTGTTAACATGCAGTTACATCTGAAGCTTCATTAGTCAAACATTTTGAAGTCGTGATGCTTTATTTTCGTATAAGTAGCGTATTTCTAAATGTTTAGCTCACCTGAGCACGAAGTGCTCAAGGTGAGCCATTGTGGTCGCCTTTTGTCAGTCGTGTGTTGTAGATCGAACGTCGTCAACAAAAGCTTTAACAGTCTTCTTGCCTGAAATACCGGATTGATTTAAAAATGATTGTGTACAAATGTTTCTTGGCTAACCCTCTATCTCGTTTATTCAAAAGATTCTGATCCTTTGAAAAACATGGCCGCGAAAGGGCAGGGCTTGTTTTCCTTATATGTATTTATAGTTAAAATTGTTCAAAAGTACAGGCCTGATTTGAAAATTGTTTTGCACAAATGTTCCTTGGGTGACCCTCTTTCAAGATTGTTAAGATTGTTTGGTCTGTTTTCCTTATATGTATATATAGTTACTGAAAACTTAAAATATCTTCCAAAAGTACTGGTTCGATTTGAAAATAATTTTTCACAAATGTTCCTTGGGTGACCCTTTACAAAGATTGTTCATATTATTCCTATTCGTGGAAATCACGGACACTAGGGGGCTGTTTTTTCCCGCTGATATGTATATATATATATTGTGAAAAATTAAAAATATTCTTGTACTAACATAATTTTATATGCCTGTTTTTAGCTCACCTAAGCACGCGAGGGGGGGGGCGGAGCTTGTTGTCGTTATATGTGCATTGTTACAACTTTAAAATTCTTCTTGTTCAAAAGAACTGGGCCAATTTAAAGACAATTTGACACAAATGTTCCTTGGGTTGAAATAAATAGCCGCCAGGGTGATTGCTTGCTTTCCTTATATTTATAGAGTAAAAACACTGAACAAGGGGGTAGCTTCAATGTTCTTATATGTTTATTTGACTCTCGAACCCTATGGTGTTGGAACTCAACATAATCGTCTCATTAACCCATAACAACGTAGAGTTGTGTTGGGTAGATGAGAGATCTTGTTAGGAAAAGACCCGTTTACTTCGCTAAGTATCTAGAGCTCTGATCACAATCCGTATGACATTATAAAGTGTTCTATGCAGAAAAGTATTATTTTGAAAATTAAAAGTGTGGTCGCTTTAAACAGGGAGTTGCTATACAAAGGTGGTATTTAGCACAGGGTTGACTGTATTGTTGATTATGACACATAATTTGAGAACCCATAACATAGGGTTTGGTTGAGTAGTAAGAGAGATATTGTCTTAGGAAGACCAGTATACTCCCACTTATCTAGAGATCTGATCACAATCCATTTAACATGTGATATGCTTTATTTTGTAGGAAAAGGAGTAGAAACGCACCAGGGAAAAGCTATGGAATGGTTTAGGTATAGCTTTCTTTACTCGAGATGGGGTCTTATTGTTTCTTATTTATATATAGAATGACATAAATAATGGTGGATATGCATAAAACACGTGGAGTTACACTTCTATCATTCTTTCAGAATTTACACCTGGGGCCACATTACATTTAAGCAGACATTTTAGGCTCTGGCGAGACTGCACATTTGCAATACTTGCCCGAGGTTTTATATATTGATTGTGTAAGAAGACCCTTAATGGCCTCTGTCAATTATATGTTTGCTAGTTCTTGCAATCCGTTATCAGTAGAGATTTAGTATTAGCCCATTATCTATAATAGTGGTCACATCAGATAAAAAGGGACCTTGTCATACCCAAGAATTTTGATCATCAGATAAATACAAAATATCGATAAGCCTAGGTGTGCTCTGAAGCAAGTTTTATTTACTCTCTTCACGTTACATGTGTTTAGAAAATTAAGTATATATAGTACATTACAATTGTTTGTATACATACTTATAAATTTCAACATACAATACAATGCAGAACCAGGATGTACAGCAAAGGTTTTTTTTTCATACAGTAAACAAACAAACAATGAGTGGAAGAGAAGTAGTGTAATAGTAGTAATATCTCTTTTAGACTGGCTACAGGTCGTCGCCAGGTGGAATAACTTAGTTCTTCACAAGTGTTGTTAATTTTGATATTTTGAAGCAATCCATTCGTTAATCCCCGTTTGGTTCCGTTATTTACCAATAACTGATCACACGCTGTGAACGGGATAATACAACAATTAACGCCTCGGGGATAGTCGTGTCGGACAGTTAGCCAAACAACTGGTTTATAGTTTAATATGGATAAAACCAAAACAACTATAAAATAATAATATTTATTGACACACGTTCCATGTTAACCCATATATACATAAGCATCTCCATGATTTATGAAATATTAACAACACATAGACTAATAATATACCAGAGACATGTCTATGAATATACATATTAGTAGGCAAACTAATGATAAATCTCCATAGCTAAATCATAGATGTAGAACTATATTAAATAATAATTGAATAGAATGTAAAACATTAATTTATTTTATAATGGTTAATGTCTCCAATTTATACAATGTTTTTAAAATCCGTGAACCATTGATGCGTGAACATGCGTATTTACGGGTTAAGTCTGATCTTTGTAAATTGCGGTTAACAGAGTTGATTGAATTTTAGTTTTTAGCTCTACTGGCTAAAGGCCAGAAGGGCTTATGTCGTGGCGATTTGTCCGTCGTCCGTGCTTGCGTGCGTCCGTGTGTGCGTCCGTGCGTGTGTAAACAATTTCTTGTTAACACGATACAGTCTTTATTTTTCATTGTATTTCAATCAAACTTATGCAATAGTTAGATATCCATGACAGCTCGGATCTTTTCTTAAACCAGCCAGATCCGCCCATGCATGACTGGATTATGGCCCTTGAAATTGTCAAAATTGCTATAATAAAGCTTGTTAACACAATACAGTCTTCATGTTTGATTGTATCTCAATCAAACTTATACAGTAATAAGATATCCATGTGAGCTTGGTTCATGTCTTAAACCAGTCAGATCCGCCCATGCATGCCTGGATTATGGCCCTTGAAATTGTCAAAATTGATATAGTAGAGCTTGTTAACACAATAAAGTCTTTATTTTAAATAGAGCTTGTTAACACAATACAGTCTTCATTTTTGATGAACGTATACAGTAGTTAGATATCCATGAGAGCTTGGTTCCTCTCGAAAACCAGCCAGATCCGCCTTATCCGCCCATGCATGACCGGATTACGGCACTTGCAATTGTATGGCCCTCAAAATTGACAAAATTTCTATAATACAGCTTGTGAACACAATAACGCCTTCAAGATCCATGCCAGTATAGCATAGGCCCCCATGGGCTTCTTGTTCATTCACAACATAGTAAGGTGGATTTTATCTTAACCTTTTCCCACATACAAACGCTTTCTGACGCATCTGCATCAGACCATTTTGAAAACATTGAGACAAAAGTTTAAATTACTCAACACGAGCTTTTTCGCCTTTTCTCCCAATGTTTTCAACTTTATTTGCAGTTAATCACACGTCTAAATTGTAAATCGGACTAAATATTTATATTTTTGAAGGGCATGCTAAAGTAGCGGACTAAATTGGGCAAAAAAGGGCAACTGTTTAGTGCCCACCGATAGCATATTTCAAATTGAATTTAATTCTTTTTTCGCACTTTGGTTGCGGTACATCGATCTTTAAGCATTTTCTTCTTGAAAATCCAAAAGGCATCATCATCTTTTTTTCTTATTTACGTTTAGTTCGGATAGTATGTTTACTTATATCATTTTCTTGCCTTTTCCGACAAATTAATGCGTTGTGATTTTGTTACTTTTGAACTGGTGTATTTGTTTAAGAACATCGTTAGGTTTTTTTGCTACACCTTGTCCGCTGAAGAGCCCCAGATTTCAATGCTCGGATATAAAGAACGGCACGTATTACATGAGCACATGCATATATGGAGTAATATTCTTAGGGTGGTATCCTTAAATTGAGAGATGAAAGATTGTGCGCGCATAAACATGTTATCATATTCTTTCTTTTTCACAGAAGAGCTTCTTATATCCTTGTATAATGAGAAGAAGTCTTCCCAAAGTTTAACAACTCGTTCACGTGTGTCGTGCTGGATACAAAACACTAACTTGGAGGGGAGATCTTTAAACACAATGTTTTTGTCATTGCCAGAAGTGATGTATAACTGCATCTTTTGCACGTTTTAAACGTTACTTAAGATTGTTTACATTTGATAAGTAGTTCGAGATTGTCGGTGGGCTCTCCGGTTAATTTTGACATTATATCCTTCGAGACAGCATCGTCTGATCAAATTTCGCAACAGAACGTCCCTAATTCGCAAATCTTCAAAATAATACCCTAGTTTCAATTCATTTATTATTTAACTTTATTAGAAAATACTGTATCGAACACAATAAAAGATGGGAGAGCGCGAGGTGACAAGAAACAGAAAAAAACACGCATTATATCATTTAAAGGCTACAGTATTTTCACCAAAAAATACCCAACCATAGAATACCTTTGTACTTTTTATTTTTTTAGAACATACAATAACTTGTTGAAATAATAAAAAAAAAGAAAAAGAATCATCGATCTAAAAAAATATTGGTCTGTCAATGACATGACCAATTTTTTGTAACTTTTTCGGGAGTAAAATGTTGCACCATTTCTACATTGAAAAACAGCTTTACATTTTGTTTTCCATATTTTTCTCAAAAATCATTTTTGCACCTAAGAAATATCTATAATTAAAATAGATATACATCGATTATAAGCGAAGGGGTAATTTTATTTTGTTCTTTGTCTATATGATACAACCTCAAAGAAGACTATTTAAATCTATATTTTCTCGAAAAATAAAATAAATTTATTAAAGATAGATAATTACATTATGTTAAGCCGTTTGCACCTAAACGATAACATAATTAATAAAAGCGTTATAGTGCGTTAAAGTTACAACTACTATTTATTTCTATATGACAAATTATCCCCGATAGCCAGTGCCGGTGAAATAGTTCTTCCACATGTGTGCAGTTTGATTTCAGTAAATGTTAATCTCAATACTGAAGGTAGGTTACCGTCTGACGTGGATCTATGCTATTGTTTAATTTCTTTTGCCAGAATGTTTTCATTTCTATACAGTTATCATACTTTCATTAACAGAGATTTGTCAAAATTGTGCTAAGATTTTTCGTCAGCTGCAGATTTGGTGTATGTGGAAAACGGTTAAATAAAAGCGTCTTCAAAGGGAATAGAAGCGATGTGTATCAGGGTCTGGCTAATCGTTGATATTGGCTTCAAATACCTAAATACTTAAGCCAATTTCAAAAAAATGCACAGGAATAGTCCTTTGGTGATCCTTTCTTCAAAACGTTTCAACAACATAAATTTTGTGTTTAACTTGGGTTGCTTCGCTATCAGAAAGAATGTGTTAAAATTCTAATGGGAATTGAACATGGGCTGAAATACAGCGAATATTGTACTCTATATCTCTCTTCTACAAGGTATCTGCAGTTGAAGGTGTAGTTTTCTTTACCATAAAGTTTCAAAAATCAATTACTAAATACGGGAGATAATCCTTCATGTGTACTCAATTTTCATTTCAGGAAAGCTGCCAATCAAGGACATGCCCATGCTTCCTATAATCTGGCTATTGGACATTTACCAGGAATGACAACAGATGTAAAAGCAGGGTGAGTATAGAGGGTTAGATAAGTATGAGTAAACTGGTATTTTTCCAATCATATATTGTATTACTTAACCAAACCAGTTGTTGTTGGTACTCAGAACTATCCTCTCACTGGTAAGACTATTTGTAGTACCAACGACATAGGGTTTAAGTGTCATATAGGATTTTCGGGTCATCTAGGATACTCTTCATATCTGAAGTTCTGTAAGCACATTACAATTTTGTACATGTTTTACATTGGCAATCTCTGAACACTGTCCATAAGAAATCTTCTCTTTTGAGTACACACAACATAGGGTTTGAGGGTCATATAAGGATTTGGGAATGTGATTCTTATTTAGAGGGCTATGAGAACATGACTATTGTATTATATACATGTTTACAGTGGCAATCTGTGTTATCAATGAACACTTTACATAAGGACTTAAATTGACATGACTCATAAATGTAAGGAGGTTGTAACATTTAAATCAAACCGTTGCCCGAGTACAACAAGTCTGGAGCAGACAACTTGAAACTTTTCAAGTCAAAACTCTGGAATACCTTAACAAATGAAAGTTAAATTAGTGAAGAGAGTTGAAAAACATTTGGGCTAATGGAGAAATTGCTCATTATCAGCAATTTCTGTCTCGTCACAAATATTTCAAAAGTTTGCAGATGCATCAAAAATTCAAAATTCGTCCCAAAGTTGGAAAAGGTTGACAATAAAAGCATATTTTCTACTTCATCCGGAAAGTCATGCATCTCAAATCATCATACATAAAGACTACTACTCATATCAAGCCATTTCTTTCGTCAAATGTGTCTCCAATTTCTTTTCTTTGCTTTTAATAGAGCTTTTCTTTTGGATTAACTTAAATTCAGCCGAAAAGGTATTGAGTATATTGATTTCATAGATTATTATATAAGAAGGAGGGATTGGAACGAGTATCTGATTGAGTACTCGGAAACTCGCAAGAAATGTGTTCACTTGTTCATCGAAAAGTTTTGTCTCTGTGAATATTATGACCATCGTACACTTACTTTGAAGTGTCTTTTATAGGTACGTGTGTGTATAGTGGCTTCTTTATTTGGTACTCGATATTAGAAAGAAACGAGTTGCTTTACCTTTCAAACAAAACACATATTTGAACAAAAACACCCAAAAGTTGTATTCGTGTAAACATCCAAACGTTAAGTGTAATTTCAGACGCTTTTGAGGGCGTAAACATAAAGCAAAACAAATAGTTAAATTGTAACAAATAGCAATGATAAACAGTACTACGTTTAATAAGAGAATATTAATATCAACTATGAAAATAAGAAATATAAACAATTAGATGTGGTTTGTAATTTTCGTTTTTTTAAATAACCGTTGTCCGTAATACTTATATAAGTAAACATATACAAGATCAAGGGCTGCGTTCGTAAAAAAAGGAAATATAGATGTCATAATTTCCTTATTTATCAATGCGTCCCCATTTCAATCGAATATATAACATGATGGAAGATAGTTCATATAATTTGACTAACAAGTTCTTATCCAATAATTGTAACGTGTTTTTCTCTTAAATTATCCAATTAAAACACGATGCCAGTTGAAAACACATTTATTAGAAAGGTGTGAATATTTGACATATTGTTACAAATTGTCACGTTGTTCTTGGTTGACTCGTGATTGAAATCGAATCGCCATTTTAGACAGATTAAAATTGATCAGTGAAAGAACAACCAATTAATTCATTATCAAGTTTTATGAATGAAAAACAGGAAAATGGCGAAATTATAATCGAGTACGTTTCCAATCCATATATTAAGAAGTGAAACACAAACTGATTTTGCTATTCAACCTTTCCAGACAAAAATGCAGTCATGTTGTCGTTAAATTGATAACATAAACAGAAAATGATTTAAAATTTGTATCAGTGAATATAAATACGTAAGACTTCGAGGAAATATGAGAAGGCAAAAGACTAAATATTTTCACAAATGTGCTACGGATGATATTCCCTTTGTATTAGTATCAGTACAAAGCGTGGGCATATACTTGACATTGTATGAGTATGTGCATGGGAATATTTGTCATTTCAGTATAGCCTGTTAAACTTCTTTCGGGTAACTCTTATCCCGTTCCCTTGTGCAGACGCATTTGAAAGCCATGACAGCTGACGACTGAGCAATTTCTCGCCGTGTCAAATTGTTTTCAACTTCATCATATTATGTTAATTACGTTTACGAAGATTTTTCACGTTTTTGGCAAGATGTTTTCAAAGTCCTCAGTTTGCAGATTGTTATATGTTGGAAACTGTTAAAACATATGCTTTGCTTATTTTCAGGGAAGTCCTTCCTATATTACACGATGCTGCCTCGAAAGGAGTCAAACAAGTCGATTAAATCATGAACAATGTTTGTACCAGAGTTTTTTTTTAAATATGTAGAAACAGTGCAGAGGTCTTGATGTACCCATATTACTAACGTAAATATGTATGGACAATGTTTATACCCGGAAACGGGTTTTTTTAAACAGTTTCACACAGGGTTTGTATCGTAGTGAAACCAAATATAATGTACATCACTACAGTTAAGAACATCTTAAAATTGACAAATTTACCGTTCACGCTCTGCTCCGCTCATGTTTCGTTCCGCTCATAAAACGTTCACTCATTCATAACATTGTGATTGCTTTTTTTCGTTCCGCTCAGATTGAACGAAACATTCATGTGATTGGATTTTTTCGTTAATTATGATTGTTTCGTTCAGAGCGCAAAATTCCGTTCCGCTCATGAAGCGTTCCAACTTCGTTTCAATCACGCTCACGATCCAATCACGTTCCTGAGATTGTCAATTTCATGATTGTCTTAACTTTAAGAACATCTTAAAATGAACAAAGTTACCGTTCACGCTCCGCTCAGCTCCACTTCGCTCATAAAGCGTTCACTCATAAATAACACTGTGATTTTTTCCGTTCCGCTCAGATTGGATTCATAGCATTGTGATTGCTTTTTTCCATTCACGCTCCGCTCACGTTCCATTTAGTTCATAAAGCGTTCACTCATTCATAGGATTGTGATTGCTTTTTTCCGTTCCGCTCAGATTGAGCGAAGCATTCATCTGATCAGATTTTTTCGTTCATTTTGATTGTTTCGTTCAGAGCGCAAAATTCCGTTCCGCTCATAAAGCGTTCCAACTTCGTTCCAATCACGCTCACGACCCAATCACGTTCCGCTCAGAGTGTCAATTTCATGATGTTCTTAACTGTAACACATCAAAGGATCATTCCGAAGTTAACAAAAACTTCAAGAATCAAACAACCATACAGCATTGGAAAGAACGCAATAAAAATATATTTCAAGACTTGTATTAGAAATGAACATTGTATTAGAAACGATACTTCAATAAAACAAGGTGAAAGTTAACTGAATGTATCGGTGCATGGTTTATATTTTGAATCCCGGCTTGGCAATTCGTTATTTCCAATGGGTCTTTTACTAATGTTCTATATATAGCCTATATGGCAAAGTAGCCAGTTTTGAAACATTTTGATATAAACAAATTAGACAAAAAAAAACCATTTAAATTGGATGACACATTTTTAAATAGAAACATCAATGAGAATTTCTTTTTTAACTTTTGTACATTTTGAGACAGTTTCGTCGAAACTGTTTTAAAGTTGAAGATATATTATAATTATTTCCTACTTTTATTATGTCATCCCACACCTAAGACGGATATGATATTAGTTGGGCGGCGTTGTCCTTCTGTCCGTCTAACGCCTTATCCAAAACTATTAACCACCATTGGGCAATACCAAACATAAAGTTTCACTAAGATTGTCTAAGAAAGACCAGAGTTGTGTGTCAAATTGAACTTATAGTGCATGGGAAAATTCATCCAAACATTCAGCTTCATCATATCGCTGTCAAGCTTTAAACTGGGTGTTGTGGGGGAAAAAAAGTCACAAGGTTAAGTTATATACATCCTTTGAACACTCCAGACGTTTCATTTTTCATAAAGTTTTCATGAAACTTCAGAACATTTGTTTCCATCAAGTCTAGTTCATGTTTGAAAATTGGTCAAGTGATGTCTAAAACTAAGACAATTAGTCAAATTGAACACTATAGACTCTAACATAGTCAAGTTTTAGCATATATTCTTTAGTAACTGAAACCAAGTATTCTTTTACAAATTTATTTTTTGGAAGTTGGGATTCCTTATAGCCTTTGTTAATCAGAGAGCTTTTATAAATTGAATTATGTGTTTAAATGTCACTTAGGATATATAATTTCAGTTAAAATATTTGAGGTATTTACACCCATAAAGAAACTGTGGTAGTATAAGCCTCACTCGGCATTTAAATGAGCTTTTGGTTTCTAAGCAGAACTTGGAAACCACAAAGAAAGTGTCTATAGTCACGGAATTGAAAGCTAAAGGTGATCTTATGGAGTTACTCTGTATTCATCTTCCGTTATTAACCTTTAGTTTCAAACAATATCTTCTCCTTAACAAACCGGTAAATATTCACCAAACTTCACAAGAGTGTATATTTGGTGATTATTTATAATATTCTTGAAAAGATTATATCAATCAGAAAGGAGAAAATTACAACACGTACACGACATATCCTATGAGTCTGCTCATCTGATTTCAAGATAATGTGGCAGAATTTTGATCATCTACAAATAGTGCTCTCTTGAAAAACATTGTCACAAGAGTGCACCAGTAAAGAGGTAAAATAAGAAATCTTTTAAAGTGTTTTTCTTGATTTCAAGATAATTTGGACAAACTGTTTCTTAGGTTACACTCCACAAAACTTGTTCATACTATATTAATTAGTTGGATACATGGCATCAGAAAAGGCAAACTGAAAATTGAACTAGTTTTAAGATGATTTGACAGAAATGCTAATACTATGAACCTCTACGGATTTTGTTCAAGCTTTAAATAAATTGTTGGAAAATATGTTCAAATAAGACGTTTAAACAACTAAAACATTAAACTTCTTCTTTTCTGAAATTATGTGTCTGATTTCAAGATGATTTTGTTGAAATAATTCTTCTACAAAATTATTCAAGCCATATCGATTAGTTGAAAAATATGGCCGACAAGCAGAAACAGAAAATCTTGAATGCCAAAACTATTAAAACATGTCTCTAAATCTGCTTGTCTGAGTTCACAGTAACTTCGTAGAAACGTTATTTACGTAACACCATATATCCAAAATCATATATATTGGTAAAACCTGGCTTCCTGTTCAGTGGGTCTAGCTATTCATATTAGAGGTGTCTTGTTGCTCGGAATGCACCATTACAAATGACCTTTACTGATTTGCTGTTTTGTTTAAAGTGTCAACTACTTGCTGTTTCTTTCCCATTATTGATCAAGTTTTCCCTGACATAAGCAATTACAATATTTCACTATACAATGACACAGGTGGCCGTTTTTGAGGTCATATTAGACCTCTTGTTAAAATATAATTTTCAGTTTATTTGGTAAAAGTCTTTAAATATGTCTGATATAGGCTCACTTCATTTGAAGAAATGACTGAAGTTTTTGATGAAGAGCAATCACTGAAATACTTGGTGAAATGAATCATCCTTATCAGCTCTTTAACCTATAAACCCTTTAATTGACAATGTATAATTAATGATTAAATAGCGACCAGGACAATATATTGAGACACGGGTTTATCTTAGATTTAGTTGGTCGTAGTTAACGCTTTGTGAAGCTTGTGTAATCAGTATGGAGTCAGGCCAGCCGGCGAATCCAGGAAGACAGATCAGACTTTATACTGTTTGCTGGTAAACTGAAAAGATTGATCTTTATTACAGTTCCTAGAATTGTCTATGGACTCTTCCAAATCTCCAGCTATTCTATTTTAAGACTTCAGCATTTAAAGGGTCAATAATAAAACAGACTGCCACAGTGTATTAAATTGATACCTAACATATTTTTGATGTTGATATTTTAAAACGACAGCCGCCATGTTGAAGTTTAACATTAAATTATGGACTTGGTTAAATTATCTCTCAGTAGTAACTATCGTTGTCGTTGTAAGTATCGTTGTTGTAGTCGTCATAGCTATAGTCCTCATAAACACCATTATTCTCATCAGAATCATGATAATAAGTATATCCGTAATCGTCAGAACCACCCCCACTATAATTCGTCCCTATTTCCTTGCTTTCAACTGCTATCTGTAGCTTACAATGTAAACAATCCAATACACATGAAAGTCTGCCTTTCGACACTTTTATCTGAAATAGCTTAGTGGAAATATCTTCATATCCCCTATGTCGTGTACCGTATACTGGCATATATTCCCATATCTCACCGGCGAAACCTCCCAGATCTTGAACTGCATCCATCAACTGTTCGTGCGTCGTGGTTTCAAATACTGGTTCTTCTATTCGGTTTTGTTTGTAGTAATGGTACCATCTGTTCTCACAAAAATAATACTTTTCAAGATAATAATGTTCGGATTTCTCTGGAAACCCTTTGTACTGGTTTATCAAATAAGTGTTCAATACACTTGGCCCCGATTGTTTAGTATCATAAATGACAAAACCATTTCCGGCTTCAGCAATTGTATCACTTATTTGAAAGCGTACCCCTTTTTGGGTTGGATTCATAGTCTCGAGAGAACTATCTTTACTGTTGTATAAATATAACAGATGTTCGTCGCGTTGTAGCAAAGCTATGTTCTTTTTATTTGCGGAGACATGGGACACGGCCCCTCTCAATGACAGAACAGGTACAGTCGTTGTTACCTTATTTTCTATTTTTCCAATGTTCAATTGTGAAACTGAAAACCGTCCTTTTTCAAAACGAGAGTTGAACGCACTACTTTTATCTCTGTGATATTCAACGTCTGCGCAAGATATAACAATGAGTTCATCATCATGCACGTATTTCTTTTCCAAAATTGAATGACGCTTGTGTGTGCCATGGTAATGTTCATGTTTAACATCCGACGGTTTTACAGAGTTGTTTTCAAAGTTTATAATGTATACACATGCTTTTTTGTATGATCCGTCATAAATGTATCCCTCGGAGTAATCTGTTCCACGAACAAATTCAATTTTACTAAGCTTACTATTGTAAAATCCACCGGGCGGCTTGTTTGCAATTTCGATGTTCAAAATGCACCATCGGTGTCTATTCATGTCGTAACAACGTAGTTTTTTGTTGGAGTATGTGTTCGGAAAGAGTATAATTTCACAGAAACTCACAGTAATTCAAGTGACTCCAACTAAGCAATATAACTTGAAGACCATACGCTCGTTGATAACAACATCTGTTATGAAACTGTTTTCCATATCAGCGAAATATATATGTTTTAGGAATCTTTCAAATTCTGTCTCCCTATATTTTCTACTTTTCGTCCAACGAACGAGAAAAGAGAACTTGTCACTTGACTTTATATGCGACAAGTTAGCGTCCTCTAATATACATTCGACTGAGTCTACAGTCAGGTCCAACATTTCTTCAATCTGCATCAGGTCAGGTAGGCGACCTTTCAAGTATTCCTCGTACGACGTCAAGGAGAACTCGTAAAGACTTGCTAGTTTTATCATGTCTAGGCAACTTTCGTCGGTGATCTTTGCGCATTTTATCCACATAACACATTCAACCTGAAATTCATTGTAAACGCGTTGGAATACGTAACTGATTTGGTCATATCACGGCGGTCAGTGCACCTATCCATGTTTTCCTGGCTTTCCCACACCAGTACTTACACAACATTCTTTCGAAGCCACTGACTACTTTCTCACATAAATCAGAGGTGAGAGGCAATGGGAAGAATCGCCCGAAAGAATGTTCGCCTCAACCGGGTATCGACCCCGTGACCCTTTTATTTTGTATTGCCAGCTGTAGGGAATGCATGGCTCCAATTGAAATATAAGGGTTCTATTAATAACAAAGTATCAAATAAAATGATTGGTTTAATCTTTTCAAGACAAGTTACAAAAAGTGATCATTTTTTGCCCGCCAGCCACCTGATCATATGATTAATAAAATTTAAATCTTTGAAAACAATTATGAACATTTTGTGCAGAATATTTGATATCTGATATTTGATACTTATTAAAACAATATAGTTTGAGGGCAAATGTTCATTTTACAACTTTTCGGATGCCACCTGACGGATATGATTTTCAACAAATCAAAACAAGTTAAAATAAGTCACTAAATGAACATTTAAGTCAAATAATATTTTTAATCAGACAAGCACATTCATAATTGATTGATGAAGTTTTGTTAATTTGTCCCTTTTCTGATGCCGATTGGCCATCAAGGTTTCAAACCAATCTATATGACTTGAACAGTTTTTGTTTATGGTTATCAAAGGAACATTTGACTTAATTGTCATGGAATGAGACAAGCAAACTCAGAGGAGAACAATACTCAATTTAAGGCATCCCCTACCCTCTTAGCAATGCAGCAATTATTAAAGTTCTACATTTAATCTATATTATTTGGGTCTTTAAACAATTTGGATGGATGACCACTGAAGGAAGATTCATTTGAAGTTTCGTTTAAACTGGTCCAGAAATTAAAGATGAATGTCGTTTGAAGCTAACATCTATCTTACCATTCTTTGATTGTAAATTGCATTATTGAGCAAATGCCAGTTAAGGGCATTTGAAATAAGGCAATAATTTGAAAGAGGAACACCACAGAAACACTCCTGTAAAGTATGGATGGTTTTGATACATTGGTTTAGGAGATGTAGTTTGAAGCTCAAGAATTAATTTTGATTTCTTGAAATCAGACAAGAACATTAATAAGAATGGATTTATAAAGTTTTTGTTATTTTCCCCCTGTCTGAATCCATCAGGCGGCCATGATTTTCCACCAATCAATATGGCTTTAGCAATGTCTATATAAGATCACTTAAGAAACATTTCTACCACATCATCTTTCAATGAGACAAGTTATAGTATCCCTAAAGTTACATTTCTGTTAAGTTTGCTTAAAATAAGGAGATGTATTTTTAAGCTAAAATTTAATTTTAACCATTTTCTGAAGCCACCTGTATGCTATGTCTTTCAACCAATCATACTTGCTTGGAAACTTATGAGAAGGGTCTCTGAAGAAACATGTCAAGACATTTACCTTGAAATCAGCCAATCATTTTCCTAAGAATGGAATTTATAATAATTTGTCATTTTCTGATGTGGCCTGGCTAATATGTTTTTCAACCAATTAATGTTGCTTGAGGGTCACCGTAGACACATTTTTATCAGCGTATATTGGAAGCCGACAAGCGGATTCAGAGTAGAAGAATGTTAAAGATTTGCCATGTTCCCCCTTTCTGATGCAGCAGCAACCAAACTCCGATGAAATTAAATCTTCGAACAGTTTTGAAAGAGGACCACCAAAGGATATTTCCTGTGAAGTAAGGTTGAACATGATTTAGTTGTTTAGGAGGAGTTGTTGTTTAAAGTCAACGTGTATCGAAAGACGACAGACAGAGAGTGTTCAGAAAAGTAAATATCGAGATCACGAAATTAGACATTTTTCCAGTTGCCAAAAAGTTTAAAAGTTATTCAACTTTCATTTTAATTATTTTCCAATTTTTGTCAATGATGCTGTCAAAATCATCTGCTGCAGATTGGTCATTTTTTGGGAAAGGGTTAACATACATGAAAGTAGATTCTATTTATAGTTTGTTTATTGAGTAGAAAGATGGTTTCGCGTTAACATCAACGGTCCTTTTGATGCAGCCTTATATTCATCTATGACTTCGCCATCCATGATTTAGACGGTCTAAAGAGAAGTGGCTCCTTGATATAGCTTTACCAACTCTACAGCTTTATCTGTAAAGAGCAACCGGACTTCTCGTAAATATAATTAGATAAGTGTTACCCAAAGCTAGAAATTACTAAGAAGCAATACATGCAATAAACATAGCACACATATACACATTAAAAGAAAGACATTCATACAATGAAAACATGTAATGTTTTTGTTATTGGGAAAAGGTACCACATGACCAAATTTCACAGGAATGTTTCTTTGGTTGTCCTCTTTCAAAAGTGTTTTCGCGGCAATTCGGTCATGGTGGAGCACTCTTGGGCAAAGTACATTTTCTAGCCTAGTACTGGTTTGTTCACCCAGGGATCATGAATAATTAATTAAATTTAAATGCGCGCTAAATGACTTTAGCTGTCGATGCGCCGTAAAACAATAATATTATACATTCATTCATTCATTCAAAAGTGTTCAAAGAATTCAAGTTAACGAAGATTCAGAAAGGGGGGAAAATGTCCAAACTTCAAAAATCTGCATGTCAGATTACAATATAATTTGGTAAAAGTGTTTATTGGGTGACCCTCTACAACATTTGTTCAAGGCATAATGATTGGTTTAAAAAACATTTTCAATAGGGGCAAAATGACAAAATGTGGTAATTCCATTTGTTTGCAAGTCCTTGTCTGATATTAGGAATACTGAATAGGAATCTTACTTCAGTGATCGTCTACTTAATTTGTTCAAGCCGTTTTTATTGGTTACGAAATAGCAACCAGGCGTCATTACAAAAGGGGTAAATTAAACTGTACGCTACAAATGACAATTCCCCTACCATTCTACTTGACTAATTTCAACTTAACCTCACAGGAATGTTCCTTTGTTGGTCATATGTCATAAGTGTTCATAAACTTACATTCTGTTTAGAACTTTGGTTATTGCGGCATCAGAAATTGAGAAAAATACCAATCTTTAAAATCCATTTCCTCTATAATCTGCTTGTCAGATTCCAAGATAATTTGGCAGACCCTTTTTGAGTGACCCTCTACAAAATCTAATCAAAATGTTCGAGCCATATTATTTTTTTGACAAAACATGGCAGCAAGGTGGCAATAGGAAAGGCGCAAAATGACAAAACTTTATAATCCCATTCTTATTAAAGTTCTTGTTAAATTTCAAGATACACATGACTTTTACTGATCAGCTATTTCTGTAATAGTGTCCACTCATTGCAGCTTCATTTGCACTCCTGATCAAATATTTGCAACTAATTTACTATCTTTCAGGTGATCGATTTAATGCCATCTTAGCCCTCTTGTCTAATATGCAAATTAGCCGTTTAATTTCGTATTTACTAAATAATAATTATATTCGACAGTTCTTTTTAAAATGAAAATAAGCCGTTTTATTTTGTATTTACGAAATAATAATTATCCGGATTATCCTAACAAGGATCCTGATGTTTCTTGAAGCTCTACAATGAAGTTGGTTGCTTCTACAATATATTTGCTTTGCAATATTCTAATTATATGCCGCCGGCTTACAGAAATATCATGTTTACTTAACATTACAATTACGATATCATCGTATGTTAAACCTAACCTGAATTAATGCCTTATAATACCGTACAGACGTTCACACTTACGGATTTAATTAATTACAGTGAGCTGTAGAAGCAAATACAGTAATAATTTAATTTATGTTCACACATACAAGGTATACAGGTATGTATTTACTTAAGATTGTTTGGTTTGGAGTCAAAACAGTGATAGGTGTTCAGAGAAATGTCCATGACCCTGTCATTTAGGAAAAGGGTTCGAGTGTGTTCATTTATACAGGGAAAGTTCGGCCACAAACTAAAGCTTCTATAATTTGACAAGACTTTAAGTGTCTGCTATTAAACATCACGCCTACAATTTATTCCAGTTGTCTCGCAAATCCAATGGATTCATCCACGACAGTTAACCATTATTCGATTAATGTATGTTCGATCAGGTACATGTGAAAAGCGGCTTCGGTTACAATACTATTTTTGGTAATCGAACTCGCCTATAGTCTTAGCTCGCCGTATAGATTCATATATCTTTTTCCACAACCGTTTAGAACCGAGCAGCATTATCATTCACGTCATGTATATTGCAATCAGTTTAATATCAGTTTTAGCTGAGTTTTTCCAGTGAACACATACCATATACAATTGAATGTGAATATCTGTTCTGTTAAAATATTTACTGCAAATTGCTCATATTGTGGTAATCGCGGAAGACATGGGAGCTACTTGTAGAGTGGAAGTTTCTGTCACAGTGGTTATACGTATCATGTAAACAGATACACGACCGCAATAAATTGTATAAGAAAATCATGTTAGCACTCGATAGGTACTGATATATAAATGCATTATAACTTTCGTTTACTTATTTTTACGAAAAAAATAAAACAGAGATGGTTGTATGTATATTTGTTATTAATTTCCGTAATTATAATAGAAGACAAATTTTATATTGGTCATGCAAAAGTCAACTTAAATGAACATTATTATCGTCTTGTCATTCATTTTTAAAATCAATATTAATGGTCATAGTATGCTGTTTATTTTTTCAAACAAACTACGGTGATTTCGTTAATTGGTAGCATCTATAGATATCTAATGATCCTAGAAACCTAGGACAAACAGTTGGTATTGTGAAATACGGATGCACAACCCTATCTATATCTTCACTAGTCTTGAAGCACAAATGACATTTTAAATATGTTTCATGGAATACCTTCAAGCCGAGATGAAAAGATATTCTGCTATTTCAAATAGATCTTCAATATTGCTTAAAAGACATGCCACTTACTAGCTAGATGTACTATACACATAGTTCAATATCAACTGTTACGCTAGTCACAAAGAGTATTGCCAGTCACTGGAAGTATAATATGGCAGAGCCGTTATCGCAAAAAGCACGTTGCACCTTATTTTATGAGCAGGCTCATGGTAGGGTTGTGTTTTACACACGAACAGCAGACAATAAATGATGCGTTAATCGTGAAGCAGTAACACTGTCCGTATCCGAAATGTAAATATATTATTGTCGTTAGTTAGTCACGACATACTTGGTAAATAAATATTATTACAAAGCTCCTAGGGAATTACAATAATTTATTTGACATTTTGAATATGAAAACACTGATAGACATACATACCTGTATCCCGTTCACGGTAATTGTGCTTTCTGATATTTTCAAAAAAAGGGACTTGCAACAAAGACACACCAATGGAATTTCTTCTCCTAAAAAAAGCTCAACCATGTCATGATTTACTCTGTTGAGATCATTGAGATCATTGCGATGATAAGTGTTCAAGAGCTCGTAGAATACTTATTTGCGACTTAATAATGAATATATTTATTGGCCAATTTTATTCAGGCTCAATTGCAACTAAGTGCCCAAATTCATCGGATGTTGACTGTGCAACCTTCAAAATGCGCACTGTAAAAAAGGGCAATTTTTCTTTAATACTAAATATATACTAATACCATGCGTTCATAACTTTCGAATTACGAAGTTACCTTGATGATGTTGAAAAAATATGCTTTTTAAGTTCTGAAAACACAAATAATGTGACTGTGTTATTTTACGCCTGTTGAACTATACTAATAAAGGCATTGATGTAACATTTATTCTCTTTCGTCAACAGTAAATTCAAATCATACAATAGGCACACGATAACATATTTCGGCGACACAAATACGGGTAATACGAGTGAAAACATCGACAGCGAAGCCGGCTATTGTTTCCCGGCCATAGGTAATGTGTATGAACTTTGTTATGCCATGTACCCAGAAAGTGTATTCAGAAAATATGTTTTGGTGCAGTCATGATTTTCCTACATTCTGATTTGATAAAAAAAAAAGTAAATTTCAACACAAAAAGTTATTCTAGAGCAAATAAGATAGTACCTTCTCCATAAAGGAATGGACACAATGAATCTGATATATGATATTTTGCCTGGAATTTCCCTTGTTTTCTATGTTTAAAATGAGCTAAACGCAATGGACATGATATATCGGTATCGATGAATTGAAGATGGTTAGTGGTAAGAAGCGAACGAACGAACGAGTGGATTATGAGCAACTGGCTTTGAGAATTGCCCGACTGTCCGCCCTTGCAATCGTCTTGTGTACGTAAAAAGTAAAAAAGTATATCCGACTGCATTAACTATACCATAGACGAACGCCTAACAATGTCTTCTAGTAATACAATTTAAAATTTCCGTCGAATAGAGGCAGCCGGCTGCAAAACCATTCCGGCTTTGAATTTCCATGCAATGTCTTTGAACAAAACGTCTGTTGTTAATGCATTCCGATCCGAACAATCTTTTGGCTAACCCATCACACTGTGTTTAACCCATTTAAAGAGGAAATATGTATTTTATCCAATTAAAAACGTTTGTTCAAAACACAAATCTATAAAAATTAAACAAGACCATGTCAATTGTTTTGATAATTAATCGGCTGGACAGAGTACAGGCTTATTCGTAATAATTGATTAAGTTCAACTGCTACTTATCTGTTCGTAAAGATTAATCTGTCAACAAGCTGATTAGCAGACGGTTGAACGGTTGCTTGTTGTTTTACACTTCGTCTTATTTGATCAACATATTCCAACAATGAGATCTATACATTTTCATATCCAAACCAAACGCAGTAAAATACCGACGTGTGCATATACTTTGCAATTTTGTTTCATATCTAAGTACCAAGGCTACTGATAAACCATTGTTTTGATAATACCTTTCAGTACTGTAGAGACCCGCTCGGTGGTGAAGTACTTAGAGCGTCCACTTCGAGAGGTGCAGAAGAAACGAGATCGGTCCCAGGTCGGGTTAAACTAAATATTTTTAAAATGATAGTAATTACTTCCTTCTTTGGCGAGCGAAGCATAACAAAAGATGCACTGGTGTCAGTTTGTTGGTGTTTTACACCGCTTTCAACAACATTTTTTAAACTTCGACTTGGTTAAAAGTACTTCGTGTCCATTCCTGTCCAAAGCAAAGAGCGAGATTCATAATATCAACCCTACAATCCTGAACGTCAAGATGCACGTCAAGACGCGTTCGAAACAATATTTTAACTTTCCCACATATACGCTCAATTAGACTTATCTACAACAGGTGACTATTGAAATCATTCTGCCAAAAAAGGACAATGTTTTTAAACATCATTTTTAAAATTGTAAATACTCTTGGTAAGTTAGTCGGCGAAGGTATATATAGACACATGAAGTTTAAACTAGAGTTGTGTACAAATGTAGTAGAAAGGTTTAAACTGAAGTAAGGTCCTAGTATATCATGAACTTAAATCGATGTTTTACATTGTTTAGTTTCTTCATAATCTAGAATATCCGGGTTTCATTCCATCAACATTTTTAATTTATCTCGACTATGGAATAATCCTGTCGATATAATACGGTAAACTTAAAAATTGAAATTGTACTATCAGAAATGTAAGCTAGTTTTGATAAAAGGTCTCATTTTAACACTTTATTATTTGTTGAAAAGGGCACTTTGATAAAGTTTTATAAACCGACGATAACAAAGGCTAAATGTATCTATAGACATGTGGTCAAACGAATGTATCCGCAATTATTTTCCACAAAATGTCTGCAGATGGTTAACCATTCCCTTCAAAACATGAAAACGCTTTCTGACGCGTCTGCAGTTTGAAAACATTGTGACTCAAGTTGAAATTGTCTTCTTTTGCAGCAATGTTTTCAACTTAACCACTTTACTCCACCTTATCTAGAGCTCTAATCCCAATTATTTTGGCAATCCTTGGTGCAGTTCTACTCATTGGCCTATGTTTTGTAGTTAAAGGAAAGCTATGGAATGGTTTAGGTATCACTTTCCTTATTTGAACCACATGAGGATGTTGATGGTCGTTTTATTTCTCAATCATACAAAATGTAGCATGACATAAATAAAGGTGATATGCATAAAACACATGGGTTTAAACTTTTTTCGTTTTTTTAGAATTTACACCTTGGGACCCATTTCATTCAAGCAGACATTTAAGGCTCTGGCAGTTTCCTACATCCACCACATACCTAATTTTAAATAATTTGCAGCTAACGGCCGATCATTTCATCATTGTGTCAAAGTATTTCCTAGTCCATCCAATTATGATACTCTCATTCACAAAGATGCGTTGGAAAATGTTTTTAAAGTCGTCTGCTGCATATTTGTTGCATGTTGACAATGAATGGTTAAACCCTTTTCTTTGCTTGTTCTAAGGGAAGCCACTTTGATTCATGACGCTGCAACGAAAGGGGTTAAACAAGCCCATAAAAAAGTTGAACAATGTTTGTACCAGAGGAAGCTGTTAACCATGTATAAACTGTGCGAGGATCCTGAAGCTCCCATACTACTGACAAAAACAACTTATATGCAGTATGTCTATATCCAGAAACGAATTGGTTGAATCTTGTTTGCACAGTGTGTGTATCGTAATGAAGCCAAAGGAATATTATGAAGTACACAACAATTGCAAGAAAAGAACATCGAAACCATCTTTTGGAAAATCTTGAATAAAATACAATAAGAATCACTAAATGTAATCCATACTAATGTGCAATATATTACAGCACCTTTGCAATTAATATATATTGTAAGACTTGAATTAGAAACGATACTTCGATACAACAAGGGGCAAATCAAAAACATGTATCGATACAAGGATTGTGAGTTCGAACCATGGCTTTGCCATTCATTATTTCACCAGTGTTCTATACAGCCTATATCGCAGGGTAGCCAGTTATCGAGAAGAATAGTATGTGTAGTACTATGCGAGAAAGCCAGGAAACACAAATTAGGTGGACTCGCTGTGGTAATATTTCTGAAATGCCGTTAAAGTTCGTTAGAATCCGCATTAAACTCCAATTAATTAAATCAATAATACTATGTAACACTAGAAGATCTGACAAACTTGTAATACGTTGCAATGGAACAATTTAAATATAAAAACATTAATAACATATAAGGCACTGTGAATAAAAACAAATATGAAACTTTCAGATTGATCACTGTAGACTCTACATAGTCAGCAAATATTAGCATATATTATCGGGGTGGGGGAGGATTTTTTATTTTTAACAAATAAACTTGTTTAATGCAAAAATTAGTGTAACTTGAGTTTATCAGATAGAAAACCATGATGACATTTTCATTAGACCTCAAGATTGAAGGCTAAGTGTGATCTATTGGGAATACTCTATATCTAACGTCTATTATTAACCTTACTCTTCAAACAACAACATCTCCTCCTAAACTATGAGGTCAATATTCACAAGAATGTATATTTGGTCATCCTCTTTGAACTTCTTAAATATTTAAATCTGATGTAGAAGTTTGGTTGCTGTGATATCAAAAAGGGGAAACATTAAACACTTAAAAGTCATATCCTATTAGCCTGTTCATCAAGATAATGTTACAGAAATGTAATCATCTACAAATAGTGCTCCCTTGAAAAGCATGGCCATAAGTGTGTAAAATTAGAGAACTTTGGAAAAAGAATTGTATTAATTTCAAGATAATTTGAATGATATGTTCGTTTCGTAACCATATATGATTGGTTGGATATACGGCATAAGAAAAGTCAAAATTAAAAATAAATAAATAGAAAAATCTTATTCTAAGAAAGTGCTTATCTTATTTAAAGATGGTTTTACAGAAATGTTCAATATGTGACCATCTACATACCTTGACCATCTACATACTTTATCGATTGGTTGAAATATGTTCAACAGGAAAATGATAAACATGTCTGACAGAAATATAGTTAACTAACAAAACATTAAAATTCCTTTATTGATAAGTTAAACAAAAAATGTCCGTCAAGCGGATATAGAAAAAGGATTGAATGCAAAAATTCACTACATTCACTACAATGTACTAGAAATGTTCTATTTACGTAACACACTTCAAAGTAAATCCTAAGTCATATTTTATTGGTTAAGCAATGGCTGCTATGGGATGGGTCTAGCTATCCATTTTAGTTTTGTCTTGTTACTTGAATGCCTCATTCCAATGTATGTTTGATGTTTTACGCCGCTCTCAAAAGCTTTTCAGCTATATCACGGCGTTTCCCTGACTAGGTTGCCAGTACTACTTGTCCATTTATCCTTACACCAGCCAGTCAATCGTAATGCTAACCCCGCAACCCTGAGCGCCTTGGAGGGCAGCCATTACTACTCTTTTTAAATAATTTGATATGACCCGACAGTGCTTCGAACCTGCGACCTCCCATACTCGAGGCGGACACTATTACACTACACCACCGAGGCGCTGACCTTAACTGATATAATGTCTGCTTACTACTTGCGGTTTCTATCTCATTCTTATTCACATTTTCCTTGACATTAGCAGTTACACATCTTCTACTATACAATCACACAGGTAGCCGATAATCGACAACGCAACATTTATAACTAAACCACTTTGAACACTTACTCTGTGTGTGATAGTTCTCATTAGAAGGAAGCAAGTTATATCGATCATGGGAAATATCCTGAAACACCAGTTTATCTTATATTTAGTTGGCCGAAAATAACACAGGGGACTTATTTCTATGCATAATGGAGTAACTTCCTAAATGCACGTACTTGAAATCATTCTGTAATCGGTTTTTTCCATATCTAATACACAACAGATTGACCAGGAAAACAAAAAGATTTATATATAGCATACTTATATATTTTACTTGTTTAATTTGTATTTACACAATGGATAGTTCTGTTTTTTGTTTGCTAATAAACTTTGAAACTTAAAATGAGATTTGCGAGGGTTTTTTTGCATCGACGTTTAAAAAGATATTTCAACATGAAACTAACACTTTGATATACTATATATATTTGTAATGTTTTCAACATCACTGGTTTCGCACGGTTGTTTATCCCTTTAAGCCGCTTGGACCTATTTTGTGAAGCTTCTGTAATAATTTATACTAATAGCTGATTAACAGTTTGAACTTAATATATTATTAAAATTGACTACGAAGTATTCCAAATGAAAAGCTAGACAATTCATTAATTAAGATTCCGCACTGAAATGATTTATTAAACAGACAGTAATAACACAACCCAAAGACGACGAAAATCGCGGATGAAATTTTTAAATACATCATCGTTTTATACTCACAACTCAAATATTTGGGATCTTGACCTTTTAAAACAATATCTGTCATGGTTTAACAAGATATGATAGACTTGGTTAAATTATCTCTCAGTAGTAATTATCGCTGTCGTAGTAACTATCGCTGTCACTGTAAGTATCGCTGCTGTAGTCATAGTACATGTACTCATTAAAACCATAATAATTCTCATCATAATCATGATAATAAAGAAAATTATTTCCACCATATCTCGTCCGTATTTCAGCTGCTCTCTCAGCTGCTCTCTGTAGCTTACAATGTGGACAATTCGTTGCACATGATAACAGTTTCTCTTTCGACACCTTTATCTGAAATATCTTAGTGCCGGGATCTTCAAATCCACCATATCGAGCCTCATATACTGGCAGGTCTTCCCATATCTCCTCTGGGATACCTATCTGATCTTGAACTGCTACCATCAATTTTTCGTGCATCGTGAATTCGAATATTGGTCCGTAGTTTTGTTTGTGGTACCATCTGTTTTCACAAAAATAATATTCGTGAAGATAGCCATCTTTGGGTTTCTCTTGCCTCCATTCGTACTGGTTTATCCGATAATTACCCACCAAACTTGGCTCCGATTGTTTGGCAATTGAAACAAAACGTTCATTATCATAAATGACAAAATTATCTCCGGCTTCAGCAATTGTGTCACTGGTTCCAAGGCATATCGCTTTCTCCTTTAGATCTATAGTCTCGAGAGAACAGTCTTTTCTGTTGTATAAATGTAACAGATTTGCGTCGCAATGTAGCATAGCTATAGTTTTTTTATTTGCGCAGACATGAGACACAGCCCCTTTCAATGACATAATAGGTACAGTAGTTGTTACATCATGTCGTATCTGTCCAATGTCCAAATGTGCCACGGTAAACCGTCTTTTATCAAACCAGTTTAAGCAAACTTCTTCGTTGGTTATAACAATGAGTTCATCATCATGCACGTATTTCTTTTCCAAAATTGAATGACGCTTGTGTGTGCCATGGTAATGTTCATGTTTAACATCCGACCGTTTTACAGAGTTGTTTTCAAAGTTTATAATGTATACACATGCTTTATTGTATGATCCGTCATAAATGTATATCTCGGAGCAATCTTTTCCACGAACAAATTCAATATTTCTAATATCACTTTTGTTAAATATGTCAGGGCGCATTTCGTCACTTTTGATGTTCAAAGACCACCATCTGTGTCTATTCATGTCGTAACAAGGTAATTTATTGTTAGAGTATTTCTCCGGACAAAGAAGAATGTGACAGTAACTCTGTGATTCAAGTGCCTCCAACTGTGCAGTGAAACGTGAACACGCATCTAGTTCATGGACCATACGCTCGTTCATGACAGCCGACTTCCTATTTTGTCTACTTTTCGTCCAACGAACGAGAAAAGAGAACTTGTCACTTGCCTTTATATGCGACAAGTCAGCGTCCGTTAAGATATATTCGACTGAGTCTGCAGTCAGGTCCGTCATTTCGTCCATCTGCATCAGGTCAGGTAGGCGAGCTTTCAAGTATTTCTCGTAAAACGACAAGGAGAACTCGTAGAGACTTGCTAGTTTTATCATGGCTAGGCAATTTTCGTCGGTGATCTTTGCTCTTTTTATCCACCTAACACATTTAGCCTGTAATATTCAAATTAAAGCCAACTGGTTAGCAAGTCATACACTCGACTTTTAACTGTAAAGTGCCTGTATGATTGAACTTTTATTTTGTGTAAAATTTAAATATTTAAAACAGCGTAGTGTCATGAGTAAAATTGATGCAAGCCTAAAACATTTACAAAACTTACGAACTTGTTAATCTCTAAAATATGTTTAGTGAAAATATGTTAAGTACATCGAATTTCTAGTTGGAGATTATGAAAACATCTGTCTCGTGGCATTGAAGACAATGCAGATCCGTGTCGACATGTGCATCCGCTGTGGTCTTTAGATCCAATATAACAGACGGTATCACATATTTGGCAATGTTGTTACACGGACGAATAAGCAGACATTTATTTTTACTAGTCATTTCCTGAAGCATGGCTCATAATTTAAATAATTGTCATGAAATACCTTCAAGCCAGGGATGATAAGGAATTCTGCTATCTCAAGCAAGGCTGCAATATTACTTTCATTTATCTCTATGTCCTTGCCATACACATACCAAATGGCTTTCTCTAATAACACAGGGGTTCCAACGTGCATCGTTATCATTCCTTAAGTATAAACATAAAACGCGTATCAATTTCTTGCAGGAATTAAAGATATGGACGTCCTGGGTATTTAGAATCACTTGACATCAATCTGTTTTGCCATTAGGGTATTCTCTAACTAGATCTAAATAGATAAATAGACGTATGAATGTCATGCCATTATACCAGCTGTTCACTAGTACTGAGTGTTTTGCTAAAGCAAATTTCCAACAATTACCAATTTATTTGGATTTTTAAAATAATATGAGAGCAATAACTCACGTAATTTAACAGAACTTCAATCGTTTTCCAAATGTGTTAACTCATATAAGGAATACGAGCCTGCTTCATTGTGGTAATGTTTTCAAAGGATTATAATATGATTAACAATGTAGAGCGTCACCCAAGTAACGTTTTCCACACACTATTTTAAGATCTGGTCCTTACTTTCATAAATAACATTATTAAAGCTTTAACTATCATCATATTTATAAAAGTCGCACTATTGACCTAGTGGTTTAGGAGGAGATGTTATTTTAACCGTTACCGTTGCTACGGTGAACATCGTGGTTCATTACGAAACAATTCGTTGACGGACAATGTCGCACGGGCGTCCGACTGTCCTACAAGCGAACAATAACATATTAATACTTTGGACTAAGACAACGTGTCTGTTTCTTAAATCACGATTAGCACATATTAGTGTTTCTTCAATTCACTTGTGATTTCTGGTTTTCTCGCATCAGTACTCCACACAACATTCATCCAAGGCAACTTGCTATCTTATAACAGATGAATTTGCCAAGTTTGTTAATCATCAGAAAGAATGAATGAATGTATATTGTTTTGTGGCGCATCGACATCTAATGTCATTTAGTGCGCATTTAAATTTAATTATTCATGATCCATGGGTAAACAAACCAGTACTAGGCTAGAAAATGTGCCTTGCCCAAGTGCACTCCACCATGACCGCAGTGCCGCGACTGGGGGTCGAACCCGGGACACCCGGTTTCGAAATCCCCGACGCTAACCACTCGACCACAGCGGATTCCTCATCAGAAAGAATGAATGGTCGAGCCGTTAATGCAGAAAAACATGTGAAATGTGTTTGACAATATTTGTCTTATCACTCATTGAAACCTATGAACTGAAGAAAACGTATGATGTGATGTTGTAACCAGAATCATTGTCTGAATCCAATATACATATGGTTTTGTCGTAAGTTAGTCATAGCATACTAGATAACTAAATATAATAGAAATAGGAATTACCGAGAATAATTTAACCGACTGTAAATATGGACGGAAATTTTGAATATAACAACATTATAAGGCAAACATACCTGTATCCCGTTCAAGATAACTGTGCTTTCTAATATTTTCAAAAAAGGGACTTGCAACAAGAACACACCAATGAAACTTCTTCACCTGAAATTAAAAACATGTAAGAATTAAACTATGCAGCATCGTGATAATTGTGATGGGAAGTGTTTCAAAACTTTCCCTTTAACATAACAATGCTTAAATGAATACATTTATGTTCCATTGTTATACTAGCACAGACACTGATCTTACATTTGTCCTCTTTCTTAAATCGTAAATATAAATCAATTAAAGACAACCGAGAAGGAATATTTCGGCGGCAAAAAATAAGAACTCATATAATATTAATAGACGGTTATGCATGAATCAGTTAATAGCGTTAAATATATTCCAGATTACCCATAATCCATGTTTGATGGTGACGTCACACAGGTCTGACTGTTCTTTCACCTGGTTATATAGTAAAGTTTGAACTGAAGGCAGTTTACTTCTGGAATTGTCGAAATCCATCTTGCTGTTATCTGTCCTCTCCCTTTCGCTGAAATAAAGGTAGGGATTAATTAAGTCAGCAGCAATAACTTGACTAATTTGTATATTAATAGTTCATAGAAATGGTCATTGGTGCTTCAATCGCAACCAAGATACCGCCATTGTGAAGGATTTTATTCACGATTGAAATTGTGTAATTTACATATTTTATACACCTTTTCATTTCAAAATTGTATTGCTATTAGGCTTTCGGAAGTGACACATGGTGGGACAGTATCTAAATCAAATTACTGAAAGTACTGGTAACGAATTATTGAAGCTTAAAGTTAATTTTACCCTTTATGTGATGGGTTTCTATGAGTATATACCCAATCAACAGTTTAAACAAATAAGAGCAGAGGACCAATGAAGTAGGATTTATATATACTATATTGAATTAAGACAAGCACTTTGAAATTGGACCTGTTGTTTATGAGGAGATGATGTTTAAAGCTAAATGTTAACGACAGACGACAGTCAAACAATGGACATAGATTGATCAGAATAGATCACATCGAGCTAAATGCTAAATATAAACGCTCTAGGGCATTTAAAGCTTTCCCCTTTATATCTCTTTGTAAATCATGGCAATTGTTTATTTAGACATAGTTCTATCTCAATTCTAACAAGAGGGCCATGATCGCCCTGGACCGCTCACCTGAGTGTTAACAAGACATTCCTTAAATTTGACCTAATGACCCAGTTTTTGACCGGACATGACCCACATTCAAACATGGCCTATATATCAATAAGACAAACACTCTGACAAAGTTTCAACATGCTCAAGACAAAAATGTCGCTTCCAGAGTGTTAACAATATTCTCCTTAAATTTGACCTAGTGACCTACATTTTACCGGACATGACCCAGTTTTAAATTGGCCTAGATATCACTAAGACAAACATTGTAACAAAGTTTCAACATGCTCAAGCCAAAAATGTGGCTTCCAGAGTGTTAACAAGATTTTTTCATTTAAGCTGACCTAGCGACCTAGTTTTTGACCGGACATGAACCAGTTTCGAACTTGGCCTAGATATCACTAAGACAAACATTCTAACAAAGTTTCAACATGCTCAAGCCAAAAATGTGGCTTCCAGAGTGTTAACAAGATTATTGTCTTTAAGCTTTAAGTTCGAGCTGAAGGTGGTTTAGTTTTGGATTCATCGAAATCCATCTTGCTTTCATCTGTGCTCTCTCTCTTTCGCTAAAAGAAGTAGGGGTGATTTAGTCAGTAGCAATACATTTATGAAGTTCGATCTTCAGCAAATGATTTTCAAAACGCTTCATAAGCAATATCAATCCCACTACATAATTTAGATCTAGAGTATATGCAGCTGCAAATACGATTTGTTTTATGATTAAAGAAAACTGAAGGTAACGGTTCTGAGAAGATGAAAATATAGCCCAAGTAGTTAACATGTACACATAGTTTTGCTAGAACTATAAATAGTCCACAAACTATATAATACAGTGTGTTTAATGGCATTACTGTTTGTAAATGTTTTAAAATCTGCACATGAAATTACCTGAACCAACATCTCAACTCGGACATAAACTAAACTTAAACCTTCTATCTCTAAGGAGAAACAAATGCCCCACTCGCGACCAAATATCGTTGTGAGGGTTGTCATCTATAATTAACGTATTCTTATTCCCCTATTCATTCTGGAAGATCACTTCAAAATAGTTTGCTATTACCGGAAGTAACGTATGGTGGGACCTCCAGTATTTATCAAACTTGTCCCAAGATATGTCATGTTAAAGTATATATTAAATACTGATCTGTTACCATACTTATCTGTTTTATCATATAAGATGGTTATGGCATTAATAACTTTCTCAGTATCAGTATATATATATATATATATATATATATCATTCTTCGTTATTGTTAAATGACATACTAGTCCTATTGCCTTTTGTCCATCCTTTTAAGTGGATTTTTTCCTGAACAAGACATACAATGCGGTAATCGATGGGTTATAACGAGCACAGCTCGTTTCTTGCACGTTCTTATGTTTAACCTTAATTAGGGGGAATTTCCTATATTTTGTATGGAAAAAAATCACAATGAAATTACATAGACAAAAGCAGCCGACATTTTTCCACATCCGGTGACGTCATACGCAGCTGGTTTCCGAGATAACGACAACAACTGGGTGTTTTTTCACAGTAAAAAGCTGAAAACCACAACCTATTCGGCTAGGAGTTTCGTTGCTTTCGGTAAGTATTTCTCTCTCTTGATTTCCCTCGAATAACATAAATTAACACAGACAATTTCAAGTTGGCGTTCTTCTAGTTAAAGGTATCAAATATAGCTGTAAGTGTTAATCTGGGTTCATTATTTTACGGATGTTCCTGGCGATAGGATTTTTGTTTCACTATCTGATCTACGATTTCGTGGTGAATTTGTTTCACCCTGAATGCTACAACGCCTACGCAGACTTGCTTAGTCCTTCTGACAAAAACTCCTTCAGACTGTCAAAGATCAATTCAATAATTAGTGAACATATATCCTGTGACCCAAATCAGAGACATGCAGCAAATAAACCAAAACAGAGTTGAACCACAGGGACTGCTCAGGTATATGATCTAACAAATAAATATGGCCCTATGCATTAATATCACTAAACGAGCACACAGGAAGGTAAATCTATTTCTAGAAGTGTTCCGGAGTGAAGATTGTTTACACATTTTATGACGTAATATCTTACGTTTATGCTTCATGTTTTAGTGGTGAAACACATTTGCAATGTGGGCGGATTATTTAAGAATAATGGCTTATCAGTTAAGACTAGCAGCTTTTCTGACTAAGAACCCACAAGATACGTGAATTAAGGAGACATAACAGGTGTCCAAAAAATGAAGTTTGAACACTTTTTCCAATAGACTTGACTGGAGACAGCCGAGACGGATGTACATAGGCATGACTTGTGAAGTGTGTACCTGAACACAATTTAAAAATATGTGTTTACGAGTGATAAAGGATGTAACAATCAAAAATGAATCTTAAAAAGGCACATTGCATGTCAGTATCACTGCGATGATTTAAAAGAAATCACCCTGCAGCTAAAACATCATTCAAGTAAGTATAAAAAACAACATCCAAAACAGTTGAATCTTAAAAATAGAAAAATTAGTGATTGATTTTATTTGAAAGCATTGTGAGAAGAAGTAATTGCACAGTCAGTGTGAACAATTTGACCCTTTATCACAGTGCTTTCAATAAACATATGCTGTACGATCAAATGTCATCTTCATAATATTAACACAAATGAAGTTTCATACCATCTGGTGTATTAAATTTAGCAGGAATAACAGATTTATATAGATATATTCAGGGACCTAGATGAAATACCTCTCGACTACTCAACGCAACAGCGAGGTGTATTCAAATTATGAAATATCTCTCGACTGATCTACGTCTATATTCTTCTGTATCATTAGTAATTAAAATATTCATATGTCAATTAACATGTTGATTTATCTTTGATTGTCAACAATATCTGTTTAACCCTCTCAGTGGCTCCTTTTCCGAACACAAGTGGGGAATTGGCCCCTTTTCAAAAAAGTATCGAAGCAACTTTTCCCAAATTTACCGAAATGAAAAGTGCGACAAGTGCATGGAAGTACCGAAATACTCTGGAATCCTCAAATTCTACCGAATTCTAAAATGTCACACTGAATCAGAAAACACCAACATTCTACTGAATCAGAATTCAGGGACGATTGGGATTTTCCGCAAAATGGCGCGAAAACTGGCTGTATCTCCAGGACAAAGAACGTGATTAAAATAAGATTAAAGTTGATTCACAATTGATGTAAAAAGATAAGTTTAAAGGAATTGGTTTAAAGGAATAATCCAGATAATCCAGATAAGACTACACAGAGGTACAAACCGATCTGAATCAAAACTGGAAAACTGGTCGCTTTGCACTCATCTTGTGTGAGTTAAGAGTGTAGCCGATATGCGGATATATACTAGCGAAAAAAGAAACTGTGCATGCGGAAAATTGTTAAAGAACATGTATTACCAACTGTATATACATGAAAATTCACACACATGACCCAGTATGACACATACACACTATCCGTGTGTCACTGACAGTTTTTCCCGTGCAGTTTGCTCTCTATAGGCGTTGACCAGTTTGCACGTTTTTCTCGTCCAGCCATCCGATTCGACAATGAAAGTTTATTGTTCAACTGTTGGGTCACTCTGTTGAGACCAGTGAACAGTAAAAACAGCATTATAACGTTTTAATGAAAATGACCGCTTCCGGATTATTGGTATGCTTCAAGCTGGTATGGGCCAAGTCGTTGTCTCTACACGTTTTCATGTGCATCGAAACACAATCCGGGATTTGTGGAGACGACATCAACAGTTTGGCCACGTCGGCGATCGACCTCGTGAGGGACG
>JAUELF010109689.1:0-15580 GCA_031471495.1 Clinocardium nuttallii | reverse complement strand
AATTTTCAAATTATCTCCCTTGTTAGACTTTATATTTCCATGTCAGGACCATAACTTGAAAAGTACTAAAGATATTTTGATGCAACTTGAAATGTAGATAGATATTATAGAGAGGAAGTGCATTACACAAGAACTATAACTCTATAATAAATAATAAAAATTAACTCTCTTGTTTTTATTATTTTCTTTTAATGAAGTCTGTATTATGTAAATCGGTATGCTCACTAGTTAAAGGTAGTTCTATCAGACAATGCCTATTCCCACTTGACAAAGCCCTTATGGGGAGCATCATTCGGTTCCACTGATTCCTTGTTCATATTAGTGATGATTGAATGATTATAGGTACCCAAACAACAGTTGAAAGCAGTGAGGGTAGGCAAAATTAGTGTTGTTTAAGTTAAGTCCAAAAATGGATGTTGAATGCACAATTTCTGTTTTCCAGTCCTGTTTCACAAATTGTTGTCACAGATGTCACATATAAGTATAAGGTTTAAGGATACTATTATTATATGTTAACATTTTCCAACATAAGACATATCTACATAGAGGAATTTGTGTAAACTTGAGGGAAAAACATGTCAAATCTCTATAAAAGAAAGTACAAGAGAAAGTTGATGCAAGGCATCAATGTTGCCGGAAAATACTGCTTTAAATTATTTTTTAACGCATCCATTCTCGACTTTCATTAGTCTAAACATACAAATAATGTTTTCATTATGGACTAATTCCAGGATTGTTGAAATTCCACATAACCATGCATTCATCTATAGTCTATTGATAGATTTTCATTTTCACAATTGTCATCGCAAAATACAGACATGAACATATTTAAACCACAGAAATATTTGTTTCAAGATAATTTTTGCCTTCTAGTTGAAATGTTAATGTTTATCAAATTTATTCATATGAATCACAAGAAAACAATCCTGTGGTGTTACTGTGACATTCACAGTCAACAGCCTTAATTGAAAAGGGACGTTGATATGAAAACATTGGTTTATAAATTTTATATTCATACTAGGGATGGGACCGGGTACGCGAGTACCCGAGTACTCGATTGGACGTCCGAGTACCGGTTATTAAAATAGGTACTCGAGTACTCGGTTAGTATTTTGCCATTTTTTCTGTTGTTCATCTGATAAAAGTAACTTAATTAAAACTTAAAAAATAAACAATTGGTTGTTCTCTCTCTGATCCATTGATATGCGTTTTAAACGGCAACTTGATTGCAATCACGAGTCAAAAGAGATTTGAATGATATCTCAGTCAATTTGCAACAATATGTCAAAATGGGATGTCAAAATTTCACACCTTTGTCGTGATTGTGTTTTCAATTGTCATCGCGTTTTAATTGAATAGTTGTAAGAAATACACGCCACAATTATTATAAGAAATTGTTCGTTAAAGCATTAGAACTTTCTTCTACAATGTTTGTTTATTCAAATAAAATGGGAACGTATTAATTATAAACAATTGTGAGATCTAGGTTTCCTTTTTATTTCTTGTTCATTTTTAGTCATGTAAATATTACGGACACCGGTTGATTAATAAACCGAAAATACAAACCAAATTTAATTGTTCATCTACTTTTCTTATTTTCATAGGGGATATAAATATTTGCTTATTAAGCGTATTGCGTGTTGTTTATTATAGATATTCCTTATGCTAGCTAGCTGTTGTTTATTGCTTTCTTTTTGCGCCTTTAAAAGCGTATGCAAGTCTGCACCAAACTTTTTGATGTTTAAGCGAATATGCGAATACAATTTCTAGGTTTTGTTGTTGAGAAGTTTTGGTGTTTTCATTAAAAGTAAGCAACTTGTTTCCTTCAAATTTCAAATGTCAAATAAACAAAGGCCCAAAACACACACTTGGTACTTATAAAATATAACTTAAAATAAGTGAACGATGGTCAGAATATTACGAGAGACAATACTTTTTGATGAATAAGTGAACACATTTTGATTTCTTGCGAGTACCCGAGTACTCGATCGGAAGAGTATACGAGTACCCGAGTACTAATATCGATACTCGTTCCCATCCCTAGTATTAAACATGTATTTGTTTTTATAACATCGGTTTTTGACAACTGAGATCTTTCAGTTTTCTGTTAGTAATTACTCTCAAATATTGACCTGATTTTGCTGACCTTAATCGGAAAGACATACATGTATGTTATAACATCGTGTATACATTTTCGATAAATCTAAGATGTTTCCCCCATGATTGACAAAAGTCATTACAACTAGCTTCATTAGTTTACTAGACAAAAGTCATTACGACCAGCGTCGTTAGTTTACTAGACAAAAGTCATTACGCCCGGCGTCATTATTCTACTAGGCAAAGGTCATTACGCCAATCGTCATTATTCTACTAGACAAAGGTCATTACGACCAGCGTCGTAAGTTTACTAGACAAAAGTCATTACGCCCAGCGTCATTATTCTACTAGACAAAGGTCATTACGACCAGCGTCGTAAGTTTACTAGATAAAAGTCAAAACGACCAGCGTCATTAGTCTACTACAAAGAGACAAGCTAGTAAATTGCCTAGCAAGCCATGAAACACATGTTACTACAGCGAAGTGTAAGTGTTGTGTTATTTCAGGGGATTGATAATGACCAACAGGTCTCGGAACAAGTTGGCATTCATGATGGGATATCCATTTGTCGCTGATAGCCCCACCGTTTACGGTGTCACAGAGTATTTCTTTAAATCGAACACATTTTCCCTTAATTATAAGAATGTCTTAAGTTGTATTCCAGAAATATCTTATCTTAAGAAAATCATGACTATTTACTTAAGTCTAAGGAAACACTACACCTTCCTTAAATCATTCAAGAAAATTTCCTTATATCAATATCTTCTCAGACTATTCGATATTTTACACAGCTTGTTCGAAAAATACAACAGACAGTTTTACTTTGAATTTACGTCGATGCAAAATGCAACAAATTCCAGGTGTGTGAAGTTAGCAGTTAGATGGTTATTGGTTGTTGGTTATTTAATCTACTGCCAGGTACGAATAAACAGCCAGCTAGTTATAAGGTGTCCGCCATATGATCTAATCTTTAGCCATGGGCGAATACCCAGCCAGCTATCACTTGGGTATTCAACCAAGGGGCAAAGCGCGAATCTACTGCTATATACGAATAACCACACATCTATCAATTGGTATTCATCAAAGAGTCAAAGCTTGAGTCTACTGCTATATGTGAATACCCAGCAAGCTATCAATTAGCTAGCAGTAGATTCAAGATAGATACTCTTTGTTGAATACTCAATTGATAGCTGTGTGGTTATTTGTATATAGCAGTAGATTCGTGCTTCGACTTTTGGTTGAATAACTAATTGATAGCTGGCTGGGTATTCGTAAATAGCAGTAGATTCGCGCTTTGACTCTTTGTTGAATAACTTATTGATAGCTAGCTGGGTATTCGTATATAGCAGTAGATTCACGCTTTGACTCTTTGTTGAATAACTTATTGATAGCTGCCTGGTAATTCGTATATAGCAGTAGATTCGCGCTTTGACTCTTTGTTGAACACTCACTTGATAGCCGTGTGGGTATTGGCATAAAGCAGTAAATTAACGATTTGACGCTTTGTTGAATAACTGATTGCTAGCTGTGTGGGTATTCGCATATAACAGTAGAGTTGCGCTTTGACTCTTTGTTGAAAACCAAATTGATAATTGGCTTGGTATTCACATCTAGCAGTAGATTCAAGCTTTGACACTTTGTTGAAAACCAAATTGATAGTTGGCTTGGTATTCACATCTAGCAGTAGATTCAAGCTTTGACTCTATACAAGTTGTGTGGGTATTCGCCCATGGCTATAGATTCGATCAAATGACGGACACCTTACTACTAGCTGGCTGTTTTTCTTCATCTATGGCAGTAGATAAAACAATATATTGCCTAAGAAAATCTTAAGATGCTTCTGGAATACGACTTAAGTTTATAACATTTATTTTCTTAGCTAAGGAAATAAAAATAAGATTTTCTTAAATTTTAGGAAAAACTTAAGAACCTACTGGAATACGGCCCATGGCCTCCATGACTGCATAACATTAATACTGTATGTTGACATGTAACAAATGGCGTTTTTTAATCAGGGCAGCTAACTTTGTTATTACCATAAAGTGGCAAAGATGAAACGGCCGTTTGGCTAAGTCGTGGCTAAGTGTTGCGGATGTCACCTCTGTGCCACCGTACTACACCGTCGTTGATTTTATGTATATTATTCTGTTTAAAATCGATTATTGATACATATGCTACAGACGAAATTATGTTGTTATCGGAAATTCGAATCGGAACCACGTCACTGTTTCTGTGAGAAACGTCAGCTTATTCGCGAAAGATGTTAGAAAAATGGAGCGTTACTTTCCTGATTGACAATTTGTTTCTTGATTTAACCTCGTGTTGAAAACATGGCGGCTATCCATAGTCGGCATTGACCTTTAGAATGTCACCGCCACTATTTGCCTCAGTAAATTATTAGCTTAATGGCGGATTGAGTTATTCAGCTTATTTCACTTTTTCAGTCATCATCTCGACCGTTGCCATATCAACAGCACAAGGTCCAACCCAGTGTGAAGATGTCAGCACCAATGCATGTTCTCTGTTTTTTGCCAGCAACCCTGCCATTTGTTCAGATCCCTCTATTTCACAGACTTGCTTACGATTTTGTGGATTGTGCGGTAAGTTGCAATCTAAGTATATAAACGTAGTTCAATATTAATAATAATATGGTCTCCATGTGCCTGAAAGGGGGATCATATAGTGCTTGTGTCGCCCGGCCTCTGCAGAGTGACACGTATGTATCGCGTCTCTGTATGTCTGTCTGTCCACTTGTCTGTCAAACTTTTGACATACCGCCAGGCCATACTTGTGTTCCTTCGAACCCTCTTGTTTCTGTGTAAGTGTTTGTCCAATCTCAGTTAAAACTAGTCACGTGTAAAGGCGTCTGTCGTATTTTATTTTTAAAACAACATGGTCATTTGAGTTATTTCACCAAAATAACAACATTTCAATAAGGTATTTACCGGGCATCTGGTTTGATCACGCGTCTCGACGGTCATGATCGATTGTCTTTGGGCAATGCACATTTTATAAGCCTTATACTGGTTTTTGTACTAAGGGATCACGAACTGTCGCCGTGATATAACTCAAATAATGTTGAAATGGCGTAAAACTCAATAAAAACAAACAAACAAATACCATCATGTGGTGTTACTTCGTATGTATATGAGATGTACCATAATACAAACCATACAGTTTAATGGACAGTTTGTCGGATAGTGATTGACCAATAAGAAAGAAGCTTACCGATGGCAATAACAACAACGTGTATTCATAGCGTCATATTGACCGGCACATTGACCGTCACATTGACCGTCACGAGAGGGGATACAACACGGATGGGTGATTGCTTGATTGCTTGATTGATTGATTGATTGATTGATTGATTGATTGATTGATTGATTGAGTCACGTTTATTTATGATGACAACTAGTTCATGTAACTTCCATATCTTTCTCATACTTGTGCACCACTCAACATTTTTATTAGGTGCCTGTCTTCCTTCCGAAGAATATATGTACCTTATTCTGTTTTTGTATGATATGACAGCTGTGACATGTTATGACTGTCCATCGGCCGTGAACCGGTCCTCTGACTGTAACAGTTCAACAATGTGTGCATCTGATGAGGTAAATACTCAACTTACGTTTAATACGTTACGTTTTCCATGGCGTTAATCGAATTAAATATAAGAATGATTGTTTAATTCACTGGAATAAATAGCGATTGTCGAGACAATAATTTAAGCCAGTGGCCAATTTTACCAATTTTAACATTATGAACAACTATAAGCATACAATTAAAACAAAACTAGTAACACTCTAGATAATATGATACTGCCTCGCTGTTGTAGCGGTTAAACTGTCTGCTTCGAGATCGAGAGATCCGGCTTCAATCCCGGGTAGGATCCTACCAAAGACTTTAAATATGGTATAAGTTGCTTTTCTCATTGGCACTCGGGATTGTGGTGATAGCATTATGACTAATGTCAGAACATTAATCAGAGGCACTGGTAATTTGTCAAGGAAACTGACAGACAAGATAAGAATATGGAATCACAATTTAAACATTACATTATGACACGAAGTTTCACTTTCAAGGGACTTTATTGGCATGACCTTGGTCTTTGTGAAATCTAGCCTCGTCTAGCTACTTTGGGTTTTATTGCGTCAACATACAAGGAAGAAGTAGACCGTCTTGGTGGTGAAGAAGTAGGTCGCGGGTTCGATCCCAGACTGGGTCATACCACATACTTTAAAAATGATAGTAATGTCTTCCCTCCTTGGCGCTCAGGGTAAGCATTACGACTGAATGGCTGGTGTCAGGATAAATGAACCAGTAGTACTGGTAACTTAGCCAGTAAACGACGTGATATAACCGACAACTTGTTGAAACGTTAAACACCAAGACAACCACAATGAAGAATCAGACTCGAGAACCGTATTGGAATTAGCCATAAATGTATATATAGAAGTCATGTTAAGATTGTCATTAATTGCATTGAAAACTATATGTGTCAACTTAATATGGCGTTACCTTTTTGTGGCATCATTATAAATAGGGTTGATCTTTGTCTTTTGGGACACCAGTACTTGAGCGTTGCTCGTGGAATTACCAAACGAAACTTGTTGTTTGTGTTTGTCTTATGGGACACCAGTACTTGAGCGTTGCTCGTGGAATTACCACGAAACTTGTTGTTTGTGTTTGTTTCCATAATAAATCTAAAACTTGTTAACGGACAAAGGCGTCTATGGTTTTAATGTACGGACACATGCGATTCTTACCTTGCAAATACCGTGATAAAATAGAAAAATGGATGAAAGCGGTGTAATACATCATACAGACACTGCATCCTTATTAAATCTAGCATTATATCACAACATATGTGATTCCTTTCATTTTCGTATTCACATGAGTATCTTTATTATTGTAACGATGCGCCACATTAACAAAGCTTCGTGTTCTGTCTATTCAACTTATTATTGTACAGGTATGCATGACAAAAACACATTCCGCTGATGGCGGTGGTAAAGAATACATCTTAAGCTGTGAAAAGAAAACCGTATGTATAATTTGTGTTTACCCCTAACCCCTTCCCACTTGCACACGCTTTCTGGTGCCTCTGAAACAGACGACTTTTGAACACGCACTGTCCTTTTTGCCCCAATGTTTACAACTCTATTAGACAAAGTCAAAGTCGTCTGCTGCATACGTATTGTATATGGGAAAGGGTTAAAGGGACGTCGTAAGAATATATCGTTCAATGATAAATATTCTACATCACATTAATATAGTCATTGTGTTACCATTTGCGTATTCAGAGCACCCACACACATCGAGTGCTCGGCGAGAGCTTGCCAACAGCTGTTATTTGATTGGTTGACTCGGCTAACATTTTCCAGATTGTTCTGTGTGTTGGGACAATCAGAATTCATATCCTACCAAAAGTGCATTTCTTTGCACATTTTCAGTTTAACAACATTGATTATTCATGATAAATGTTTGAGGAAGGATCAAATTAGTAAAGTTTTGGCTAGTTTTAACATTTAATATTTACAGTAGAAAGTGTGTATAAACTGGCAACCAGTCACTATTAGCAGTATGATTAAATCACATGATGAAAGTGCGTATAAACTAGCAGCCAGTCACTATTAGCAGTATGATTAAATCACATGATGAAAGTGCGTATAAACAGGCAGCCAGTCACTATTAGCAGTATGATTAAATCACATGAGCCACGTCTAGCGACTTAGGGTCTTATTGCGTACATCGAAGACACCAAATACTTACCGCCTGTATGATGATTAAACCTAAATGCATCGTCTGGCAGAAATGCCTATAAGTGTGGCACCAGTGTATGGAGTATTAATTGCTGTGAATTAAATCAATAAATTAATCAAAAGCAAACACTGCGGAACGAGCTTAGACTCCACGAATGCACACTGTCTTGTTGTCTGCACTGTTCGCAATTGTAGATAAAAGCAATGCATAAAAGTTGTTTTAAATTGTGCATATACTGATGATTCAAGTCGTGTATGATTAGCACAATATGTCGGCACATAGTGTTTAGAATTGTGTACGGCAGGCTAAGGATTAACTACCTTATACGAAACATGATCTGATCTTTATATCCTAACCAATCTCAATCTACACAGACGTGTGACGGGCTCAGTCTCGGGTTTCATACCTTGGTCGGTAGACGTGCCGTTGACGTCCACAGACGGGATCTCAGTTTTGAGTGCTGCGACACAGACTTCTGTAATTATCCAACTGAATTCAGGACAACGCCTACACCGACAATAACAACAACGGTACCAACCAGGCCTACAACATCCGTACAATATTTAAATGGTAATTATAGTCTCCATTTTCACATAAAGACGCAATTTAAAGCATTTGCAGAAAACGACTCAGAACGAGCAATTTTCCATTTTGCCACATTTGTTCCACACAATTCTATGAAATAACTTGATTTTGTAGATGTTTTTTTCATAATATTGCCTAAATATGTTTAAAGTCGTCTGCTGCAGCTTTTGCTACATATGGGTAATGTGTTAAACTGTTATTTCAAACCCAAACGGCGATATCTATATCGAAATGATATCGATCAATCCAAAAAGTCGAAACTTAGAATGAACAGCAACTCTTTATTATGTTTTTCTTTTTCACGAGAATCGACAAAGCAAATTGTGACCACAATTAGGGTAGAATCTATGAAGAATACAAATGAAGTTAAATTGTAAATCTATTTCAGCACTGTACATAGTCAGCAATCATTAATTTAGTTTGTTTACAACTAATAAACGTAGGATATATAGACCAATTAACGAATACTAATGATTGTAATCTACTCACCCCGTTGACGGAGTTATTTTAACTTATATTTGGGGACAAAACATGTATTAATACAAAATCAACAAAGGCAGCTGACGTTATCTTTTTAATTTCAGGGTGCGCCAAAGATGTCGTGTTTGTATTAGATGGTTCCTCGTCTATTGGACAATCAAACCACGTTTACATGAGACAGTTTGTCCGAAATATCGTTTCCGGTTTACCAATCGGTCAGACCGGGTCTCAGGTTGCCATGGTAGAATACAGCGACACGGCACGTGTAGAATGGTACCTCAACGAGTATGCAAGTTTAACAGAGCTTTTAACAGCCACAAACAACATCCCATATGTTAATGGCTCCACTGCGACTCATGCCGCTTTCTGGCTGGTCCGTAATTCTGTGTTAAGCCGAAGACACGGGCAGAGAACCAATGCTAAAGATATCGTTATCGTGCTGACTGATGGAGGTACCGATATTCCGTCATTGGCTACAAGCGAAGCTCAGCTTCTACACGACGCCGGTGTTGAAATAATTGCGATTGGTATTGGAAGTAATGTTGGCACACGAGAACTTAACAACTTAATCCAACAAAATGGTAATTACTTCGCCGTAACTTCATTCACTAATCTGAAATTTATAGCTGGAGCTGTGAAAAATCTTATCTGTAAATAAAATTTAAAAAAATGCAATCGATTATGTCTTCATATTGTCAAATTCTCGTCAGCTTGAAATATATTTGTTTTCATTATAAACTTCCCATTCATACTTAATCCAGGATGGTTCCGTTTGTTTAACACTCTCTTGATCTGCCATGGTGTTTACTTTCCAAGGGCAAGGCAGGTGGAGGGTGCTCACAAACCCTTAGAACTTCTTGTGGTTACTGATAGAAACAGGAGAACACAAACATCTTTGCTTTTCGACATGTTTTAAATACAAGAAAAATGTAATGGCATAAGAATTGGTCCTGAATGACATTTATCATAAGCAAATTGGGGTAGTATAATTTTTGGGAAACCAGTACAAGGTAAACAAACCGAGGTAAAAACCGAGGTATGTGTCATACAGCTACCTAGGTATAGGCCACACACATAAACGTCGGTTTGGGACACACAGCAACATCGGTATGGGACACACAGCAACATCGGCATGGAACACACAGTAAACACAGTGTTGACAAACGGAGGAATTTAATAGGAGGCAAAGGCTTCTCAGCTTTGTGTATCTCATGTGTTAAATCATTATCCTTCAATATCACAACAATTGCTACACATCCATGCGGTTCCATGATCAAAATCACATTAAAAACACATACCTCATGAAGTGGGACCCTGCCACGTGCTATGTGCATCTTCTGATATACTGCGCATGTGCGCGCCTGAGTTCAGGTAAAATATTGGAGCGAGATGTGTGGGGTCACACACAGCACCCTTACACGCTCAAAATCAACACACCGAGGTATAGCCCCCTCCCTTTTTTAAAGATATACACATAGACGAGCATTCTGCGTTACTTTAGAGGTAAACCCACCGAGGTAATGGAAAAAATACCCCGGTAGGTTTTGGTACTTCGGTCGGAAGTTGTGTACTTCTATGACCTACCTCGGTAAGTAAGGTATACCAACGAACACACACACACACACACACACACACACACACACGCACACACACACACACACACACACACACACACATAGGACGCATGAGAGTAATTGGACGGACGGACTGACGGACGGACAGACAGACAGACAGACACACAGACAGACACACAGACAGACACACAGACACACAACTGGATAGCCTCGAACAAGAGACGCTTCGGAAACTATCAGGCGATGTAAACATTTATCGCAGTCACCCTGATAAGCAGTCACTAGTCAATAAACTATCGGTGACTGATCTCGATCAACACACAACGCACTTCAGATGTAATTGGTTGGTATGCATTTATAGCTATAATGACAAATACATTTTAGATCTGTAGATGATGTTCGTTACTTATGTGTGTCTTTGTATTGGATCCTCAACTTATGGTTATGTTTAAATCAGTGTAAAACCATAGCCTTATTGAGAAATAAGTGCAAGTTATTACATGTTGTCCTTACTTTTAATTAGCAGATCGGCTTCGCATTTCTTCAGAGGAACTTATGCCAACTTTGTATCGTAATCACGGTGATAGACGGTGACAAATCGACGAATTATCGGTGTTTACTTGCAACTAACCGGCAATTATGGTTGACTGATCTTGGTCAAAATATAACGCACTTCAGATGCAATTGGTTGGTATGCAATTATAACTTCAAGACGAATGTTTGACGCAAAGCATCAAAAAGAAGTCGCAATATTTCGTTGCACATGAAGAAATAAAAAAAAGTACATTTTAATCCACAAATATTAGAAAAAATTAATCTGTAGTTAGTAGTACAGATATCAGCATTTGATTATTTTAGTGTCTAACCTGGCAGGGTCTGTGTTTTAAGTGAAAGAGATGATCTAGAGTTAAACTGATTATGAAAAGTGACATGTTAGACTAATACTAAAGATAAATGGACACGAGCTTATGATAAATTTCAATTTGTTATGATATTGTTTTGTCAAATAATGCAGACACACAGACAATCTATTTTGAGATTGTATCGGTAAGTCATGAAACTGGATAAGGGTTGAACCATTTCCCACATAAAACAAATCTACAGCAGACGACTTTGAATATATCAAGAACAAAAAAGAAAAAATCTCTATAAATGATAGTATAATAATCAATGTTAAAATTATTGTGGCAAATGCAAATTAAGGCTCATTATGAGCAATTCCTCATTGTTCCACATTGATTTCATTGATATTTAACCTAACAGACTTTGAAATCTTCAAGTACAAAACATAGACAATCTCTATAAATGATAGTAAGATAATTGAAAAGAGTTGAAATGATTGTGGCAAATATAGCAAATTTCACTTTTATTTCAAAAATCGTCTGCTGCAGAGGCTCATAAAGGGAATATATTCGTATGTGGGAAATGGTTAAAACCGTAAATGGAGAACAATTAAGCTTATTATTAGCAATATCACCTTTTGCCTCAATTATTTCAAAATTCGTCTGTTGCAGAGGACAGTCCGGGTATATATGTGGGAAAGGGTTAACACCGTAAGTCGAGAAAATTAAGGCAAAATATATCAGGTCATAACCTGATTCAGTGTTAATTTAAATTGATATTGGAGAGTTTCCTGTGGAGATATAAAGACCCAAAACATTGAATGGGTATACACATATGAGAGGTAAAGGTGTTAGAAATTTACAACACGAGTATACTGCAAAAACATCACTTTCTTAAATTGGTTCAAGCAATTACATCGCATAGAAAAGCGAATGAAGCAGATAAGAAATCGAACAGAGCGTCCAGCTTACGCCTAGTTCTCAAAATACAGACGATTTTCGAAGTTGTCTGCTGCATAATTGTTGAATATGGGAACTCTTACACAATCGGTTATCAGTACATTCACATAAGGGTGAGTGTAAGGAGCGGTAAATCTGCAAAGGAGATTGCGGGAACGGTAACTTGGCAAAGGAGATGTGTAATATCATACGATGTCAGAAATCAGACTACAGCTAGCGGCTAGCTACTTATTTTGGTTCCATAGTTTATGTTCTATAGAAATTATAAAGCGTATGAGGCAGGTTACCACATTCGGTAAATTGGTTCTCTATCTTACTGTTTAGATAAGATACAGTATTCATTTCTCTAAACTAAATATGTACATACATTAAATTAATATATAGGACTTTTTCTTTTTTTTAAATTTGTAAAACTCGCACATGTACATAGAGTGTAAAAGGGATGTTTTAAAAGTAAGTTACCTTAAATTGATATACTTAGTAAGGACAAAGAAAAATCCAGATATGTGGTCACACTGGCAGCTCGATAAATCTCCTTGTGCTAAATTTCAAGGCATTCCTACAGGAAATTGATTTTCGTAAACCATATACAGCCAACTCAGTTTGATGTTTGAGATCACTGCATAAATAATGAAGCAAACTGTTTACAAAGTTGCGGAGTTTGATCAGTTTGATACTCAAAGTTGTCTCTATCTCATTAAGCTTTCTCCGGCATGTCGAAAGCCCCCGCGTGGTCAAGACGTAATAATGTACATGTAATTGGAACTCCAGACTAAACAAAACCTAAAACCGAATATAATGCTAACAACAGGATTCGTCTGTCATTATTGTTTAGCTCTGATTAACTAGTATTATCACTGCACGCTACTATTAACAAGTACACTACTCATATATCAATGATTATGAAACATATACTATTTAGTTAAATAGCAGAAATTCAGCGAGGTACGGGTTATTCAGAATGACCTAACACACCGAGTGCTGGGCGAAACTTGAGCTAGTCAAAAGCTGTCAATTGATTGGTTGATTCTGTTAGAGCTCGCTTGAGTACTCGGTGTATAACGACAGTCTGAATAAGTGATCGGTGTATAACGACAGTCTGAATAAGTGCTGGTGTATAACGACAGTCTGAATAAGTGCTCGGTGTATAACGACAGTCTGAATAAGTGCTCGGTGTATAACGACAGTCTGAATAATCCTCCGGTTATACAACCTAACCCGACCCATCAATACCGCCTTGTATTTAGAAGCTAAATATATAACACTTTAGACGAAAACTGCAATTGAGCGGTGGTCAATGAAAACCAAACTTAGCGTATGTATTACAAGTGTAGAACAAGATGCACCACCATGCAGTAAGATGCACATTGGTTATATCTACCAGACGTTTCCTGTAACTAATAAGTGTATAATGTAGGGTCAGATCATGCTGTCCTAAGGTTCGTTTCCGAAGGGCAACACTCAATTGTAAACGATTTTCCCCGGATGAAACTTCGTTTAAACCCCTTCGTAAATGAAGAAGCAGCGGTGTTCCAACCTTAGCGTAAAGGTAACAAGCGAAGATTAACCTCTCCCCAAGAATCGATGCTATCAGAAGTGTCTCGAAAGCCTGAATGACTTATTGGCGAACAGTGGAGGTCCAGATCAACCTGCAGGTATGTGTGGTTTAATCTGTTTTTCCATTGGTCGTAATTACCACAAGCTTGATTTTTTATGAGCGCCACTGATATATTCCCATATAAAATGTACATATGTGTACGTACCTCGTTCATACAATGCCAAGGTAGAAGGTCCTCCAAATGCAAACTCCCTAGCCGAAATATTGTTTCCACAAGCCGCAAGGTTCCACCCGTTAACACCACTGATACAATAGCACGACGCATTGTGTGAACTCGAGCCCTGCAGAAATGAATCAATCTCAAGGATAAACAACTGTTTACATATCATAAACGCCTCTTCCATGTTCACAATGTAATAAGAGTTTTGAAAAGGCAAACAATTTCAGGTGATGAAGCTCATTACCTCCATATTTCTATTGAGTAAAGAAGTGTGTCCGAACAAGCCGATTTGAGCTTTAACTTTCAGCAAATCCGTTAAAAAATGTTTCGTCATTGTGGGTATAGTACACAAGATTGTTAAAAAATGGGCTTTTAAATGGCAAGGACCTAATACAAAAAAATATTCCAACGAAAGCAAGTCCTATTATATATCATATTTTTGTTACAATATACATCTTGAAAAGTCCAAACATTATAGGTTAGTTTATGTGAATGTGAACATTATATTATTGTATTGGGCGATTTCATCTGACAAAGTTGTCTGCACTTGCAATGTAATTCCCTCCTACTTATAGCCGTCAATAAATGTAATTATTCATCATCGTTAACCGTACTCGACGAAAACCGACTATAGTTGATCTGACTCAACACTGTTCAGAAACGTTACAAAAACAAAATAATTCAAGAATTACTAACAAACATCAATCATCAGATTGCATGGGTTGTCTTCTGCGTAAGCAAACTTTCAAGTAATTATTACATGTTTGGAAAAATACCTTGATGTGCATCCATGTTATGATAAAATGCACACTGTTTTGCAAAAGTAATTTAAGCATTCTAATTGACTCCCGATACACAGCCAAAGAAGACTGCACTGATAGGCTGGCTGATCTGGATCTACAGTGGTCGCACATACCTTACGGTTAGTTTCGATAGACTGCCACTCAAAGGGCAGTTGTCGGAACAATGTTGTTTTCCAGTTATGGCAATTTTAAGAGTAAATATAATTAGTCTAAGAAATGGTTACCGAAACTCCAAAGTATGTTGCCGTTCCGCAGGTAGAGTAGCAGTCGCCAATGTCAGCCTTAAACAAACGGTGTGATGTACTTATTATAGTTATGGCGCCTTTACTTAGACATCCTGTAATTAAAGAAAATCGTTTGTAAATAATTAAAGCCTTTTTCGGTTGGAGAAGAAAAATATTTCCAAGGATAAACTTAGTTAATGAACGATATAAGCATACATCTAAAAAGAAAACACAATTGGTGATGACAGAATACACTCAATTCATTTCAATAAAATGCAATTTCAAAAAAGTTTGTATATCGTTCATACACTTGTAGAGACCAAACACTCTTACTGGGCATAGGTTTATATGACATGTGCCCAAATCGGAGTTTGAACGTCGAACCTTAGGATTGACAGTCCAGCGTGCTTAACACTCGACCACCGGGAAACTCTTATACATAACATAGTCAAGACACTTACTGTTGATGTTTTT
>JAUELF010109578.1:0-15580 GCA_031471495.1 Clinocardium nuttallii | reverse complement strand
GCTTCAACAAAAGTTAACTGATTTTCTTCAAACTTGGTAACAAGGTTAAATGCCTTAAGGGTTCTGCCAAGTTTAATCGTCACTTTGGGCGAACTTTATTCCTACAATATTTCCTCCAAGCGGGGGATATAAATTTCATGAATTTGCTTGTTGTTAAACATTCATAGTTAAAATTCATCTGAGATGAAAATCTATGCAATTGAAGAAAATGCTTAATTAATGAAAGAACAATATTTGAATAGAATAGAAAACATAATGAAAAAAGGAGAAATTAATCATAATGAGCACTCCTTTTGCTTAATTGTTTTCAATGGTCATCTTCTGTAAAAGGATTTGTAAGTGGGATAGGCTTTATGGATGAATAACAGATGTTTTGTGTATTGTCAAATTGTTTGCATCAAAATACACTTGAAAATATTTCCATAAAGGAGACATTGCTCATGATGGTCAATTTTAATTCAACTTAGTTTTCTACTGTATGATTTATTATGAAATAATTAATTTCATTTAACCCTTTCCCACTTAGATCTGCAGTAAATGACTTTGAAAAATGTTTAGGAAACAGCACAGACAATCCCTTTAACCCTTTCCCTCATGTGACAATTCTGCAGCAGACGACTTTGAACATATTTTGTAACTATTATGTTTTCAAAAACCCGTTTGCTGCAAAGCGTCAGAAAGCATTTTGATAATTGTTCTCTCTCATTTAACCCTTTCCCTCTGGCTCATATAGATGCTTTCTGATGTCTCTTCAGCAGATGGCTTTTTGTAAACAAAGTGACAAAAAAAAGAAATTGCTCAAAACGAGCAATTTCTTCTTTTGCCACAATGTTTTCCACTTTTAGTCATGGGTTATCCATTCAAATATTGAGATTTTCTATGTTTTGACAAGATATGTTTCAAAGTTGTCTGCCTCAGAATTGTCATATGAGAGAAAGGGATAAATAAGTACACAATGAAACATTAGGAGAGGTTTAATTTCCTCTATTGTTCCATTGTTTACTTTTTGCACTTAAATAGAAAAGTACTGTTGTATTCAATTCTCTGTCTGATATATAAATAATATGTTTAATTAATTGTTGGTTAACCTATGACCTGACCCATATGTGTAATTTAAAAAGTCATCTGATGCAGATTTATCGTATATTGGAAAGATCATATTGGATATGGGTTGTATCTCTGTATTTAAATAAAAATCATAATTGCCCATACATTATAAATATGAATCTATTTCAGGTGTAGATTGTAGATCCAATGGATATGGTTGTCTGAAATCAGAAGACCCCAATCTTCATAGTCAGTTCGGCAGATGGGACAACTTGCACAAGTTTTACCCAGGAACTAAGCACAACATTTGTATTTTTCATTGCAAGTCAGAGGAATAAGGACTAATGCATCAGGAATGAATCTCATTTGTCATTCTCCTTTTCCCACAATGCTCTCAAAGTATGTACCAAATGCAATGCTCATCCTTAATTGAAAACATCATCAGAAAAGTAGGGGCCCATTTACAGATTAACCCTTTATCTGATGTCTTATCCTGACTTTTTCAAAATGAACTTGTGTAAAATTGTTTGCAATGAAGAAAACGTTTTGAGACATATTGAAATTATCAACCTTTTCCAACATACAACTAGTTTGCAACAGAAAAATGAAAACATATGAGGAAAAATATGTAAAACCTTTAAAACAGGAAGTGTACCGGGTAAATTCTTCAAAACGAGTTGAAAACACTGGCAAAAGGAGAAACAACTCATCATGAGCAATTTGTACTTTTGCCATACTGTTTTCAAAAGTCATGTGCATCAGAAAGAGTGTTGGAGAGGTTTGATATTGTGTTCATGTAATTCTGACAGTATAGCTTTGAAATAATATAAGAAATAAAAAATCATAAGGAAATACATTTGTTAACTTGGATATATTATTGTGTTCAAAAAATATATTGTCAATATATTACTCCTAAGAAAGTGTAAAGCCTGTGGAAAATGACATACCCATGCTAAGTACCCACTGTTGGGCGATGGGGTTCAAACTCACAACCCTTCGACAAGCTTGACAGCGGTGGGCCGTGCTTAATTGAAAAAGTTGTAGGGTCAATTCATTAAAAGGTTTGTTAAAATGACAACATGCTATTAAATAGGCATATCTCAATAACACTTTAATGGATTGTAATGAAAGTTTCATGATAACATATCTCTTTAGATCTATAAACAAATGTTTTGTTTTTAAGATTTTACCATGTAATTAATGAAATATTGTAAATGCTTTTTGATATTTTGTCTTTTCATGAAGTAATCTTGGTTAAGTTTTAAAATGTTATTGTAAGTATTTATACTGTATCAGCCATATTGGTCAAATCTGCCCAGAGTGTATACCAAGAACGAATAATTCATCTTTGTTAAAAAAATAAAAATATATTTGCTTGATAGTTGCCATATCTTTTGAAATGCACCGGACTTTGATGAAACTCTTCATTAGTTATGTCTCCATTGTGTACATATAACCTAGTTTATGTTTTATAACATCTCATTGGTTTGTTAATAAAATCATCTTTATTAGACCTTAAAATGGGCTCATAAGTGATTATACCTGGCATATAAGTTTATTTAAATTAATGCCCTAGACCTCCTTGCTGATGTTGTGGTAGATCGTCATACCCCAGGTGCAGGCGTTCATGGGTTGAATCCCCGGCTGGATGATACCAACAATATAGTTGAGGCTTGTAGTTGCAATACTATTTTAGAATGTAGCAGTCTTCACTCAAGTCGTCAGTCCAGCAGTCCGGATATAACATAAACTCTTTCCGACTGAGACACTTTCATACAATAATTGGTTGAACAATGAAGGTAATAGATGAAAAATGAGCTTTTGGACTGACATGTTTCAAAAGATTTTGTGAAGTCTGCATAAAGCAATTATATTAAGTTATGAAGAATAAGGTATAGATTTTCAACAACTTGGAATTTATTGCAGGTTAAAAAGGGACCATCAACTAAAAGAATACAGATTGGATGGGCGTCATGGAATTACAAACAGAAACGATATTGCCAAATACGGTCCCAGCAGGGAGGTGGTTGTATGTTTATTAGTATCGAGGAAAACATAACGCATAATGAACTGAAAGAAAAGCTCATAACTGAGTTTTTTCCGAATGGAAGTCATCTTCTGGAAAAAAACTAAACAAATACATGTGTGTATACCTGTTTAATTGGAACATTAAAGGGCGAATCGGCCGAACAAAAGAACTTAAAGGAATTCTTATTCAGGCACAACAGAATGTATCTACTGACAAGAGCAAAGGTATCATTTTGATGCAATAAATGTCTTTTTCAGCTTGACCGACAAAATTCCTAAAATAATACCGAAGTTATTGTGACATGGGTCATTTGTCTTTTGCTTCTAGGTTTTGTGAAAAATCAATCAGTTGCATAAAAGGCAAGTAGTGTGCATTACTGGTGTGAGAAAACCAGGACAATCATGGGTAGGTTAACTGAGTGGTATGATATGACTGCAATACCATAAAACATATTCAATACTAATTGAATTAAAATAATAATCCCATTCAGCTCAGTCGGTAGTGAGTATGTCATAGTGACTTTTGTCAAACGTCAGAAGTTTGACAAAAGTCACTATGACATGAGTCGATCATCTTTCACCAATGAGATAATTAACAGTATATGTGGAAAAGCAGACAGTTGCTTGGATAGTATGTTGTACTGCTGTGGTAAAACCAGGAAAAGCATGAGTAGGTGAACTGTTTGCTGTGATATGACTTAAAAATTGTGGAAAAAGGCGTTGAACCCTAATCTATCAATCAACTTGTGTGTATAATTATTTCAGGTCTAACTAGGCCTCTGAATACATGTACTGATTAAGTTTAAACTTATTTATTTTGCATCAATTGAGAAACACGCTTTCAGCTTATATTAATCACACTTGATGTCTGCTTCCTTGAGACTTAAACAGTACTCATGCAGTTTGTGTGGAAAAATCCCAAAGTCAGAATCTGCTCATCACAGGACTCAAACAAGGGACTTTTGGTACGAGAGGCCGATGCTCTACCTCTGCACCACTGTCTTCTACAATACGGAATAGTGTTTAAAACAGGGGTTATTAAAGTTAAACTGAAATCATTCATTTATTTTTTAGCTTTAAGCAATGTAGTCATTGTCTTAAACCAAAGCATTATAAGATACAGATAACATCATTTTTCTAGCACACTAGATTTCAAATTTTATCCCCCACCAACTGAAAGTCAGGAAGCGGATATTGGTTCCTTGTTATCCGTCCGTCTGTCCAATATCAACATTTCATGTCATATCTCTGCCACTTATCCATTATTGTTCCTTTTTTATTTACCTTTAAATAATGTAAGGAATAACTCTTGTTTTATTTTTCCAGGATCTCTTTGTACTTTTGAGTTCCGAAGAATCTGAAACTGATTTTGACCTTCCTGAAATTACATTTAGAAATAATTCCAGGGAAATTATGGAGGTAATTTGAAACTTTATATATTTATAAGATCACCTGAGTGGAATGCTAAAGGTGATCTATTCTGATCACTCTCTGGCTAAGTCCGTCGTTAACTTTTAGCTTTAAACATAATCTCCTCCAAAACCAAAGGATCCTTTTTAACCAAACTTCACAGGAATGTTTCTTTGGTAGTCTTCTTTCAAAATTGTTTAAAGATTTAAATTCCATAGATATCTTTGGTTGCCGCGGCATCAGAAAGGGGCAAAATATCAAAACTTTAAAACTCTTCTTCACTGAATCTGCTTGTTACATTCCAATATTATATGGTAGAAATGATCCTAGGATGACACTGTACACGATTTATAGCCATATTGATTGGTTGAAAAATATGGCAACCAGGCTTCATCAGAAAAGTGGCAAAATGACAATTTGTTTATGAAAGTGCTTGTCTGATTTAAAAAAAAGATGTATTGAAATCATACTTCATTGATCTCTACTTAATTTGTTCAGGCAATAATGAATGGTTACACAATTTTAGCAACCAGGCATCATAAAATGGGTGAATTGGACCTTAAGCTACCATAACACTAGACCAATTCCAACTTTACTTCACAGGAATGTTCCTTTGATGGTCTACTTTCAAAATAATTATCTGAATCTGCTAGTCAGATTCCAATATAATTTGGTAGAAAGGATCCTTTGGTGACCCTCTACAAAGATTATTCAAGCCATATTGATTGGTTGAAAGATATGGCAACCAGGCCGCCTCAGAAAAGGGGCAAAATGACAAAATTTAAAAAATACGATTTAATGAAACTGCTTGCCTCTTTTTAAGGAAATTGAATAGAAATCAAACTTCAGATCAAACTTCAGTTAACCGCTACTTAATTTGTTCAAGCCATATTGATTGGTTACACAATCATATCAATCAGTTGTCTTCAGAAAAGGGGTAAATTGAACTTTTAGCTACAAATAACAACTTCTACCATAACACTGGACCAATTTCAACTTTACTTCATAGGAATGTTCCTTTGGTAGTCTTCTTTTTAAATTGTTCAAAGACTACACTCTGTGTACAACTTTGGTTGCTGCGGCATCAGAAAGTGAGAAAAATGCCCAATCTTTAAAACCCCTTTCCTTCATAATTTGCTTGTTAGGTTCTAAGATAATTTGGAAGTACTGTTACTTGAGTGACCCTCTGCAAAAAGCTGTTCAAGCCATTATGATTCATTGAAAAACAAAGCAGCAAGGCGGCATTCAGGAAAGGGGTAAAATGACAAGACTTAATAATTCAATTCTTATTAAAGTTCTTACTTTATTGACCCTTTACTTAATTGTTTTGTTAAAAATCGATATGCTATATGGCACCAGAAAAGTGGTAAATGAACCTAAACTGTTAGCTTCAAATGACATCTCCTCTTAAACCATTGTACGATATCTACCAAACTTCACATGAATGTTCCTTTGGTGGTCCTATTTCAAATTATGCAAATATTTAATACCTTATTACAAATTACTAATTTACTGTCACGCAGGTGATCAATTTAGGGCCATCTTGGCCCTCTTGTTTGATTAAATTGCACAAGATTGATGTTTAGGATGTCATTATGATCTATTTAAAGAGTGTAGATAATTCAACTCTACCTTTGTAGTACTTCAAAGAAATGTACAAAATGTCTGCAGTTTTGATAATTGGGATCACCTAAGTAAGCAACAAGTGCACATGGCGAGATCGTTTTGTAAGTCAACATACATCATGCAGGGTCAACAGAACAATTTCCTAATTCATGGAGGAAGACTCCTTAAAAATAATTGGTCGATGACATTCAAATTTCATAAGGAAAGTTGCCAGAGTGAACCTCTCTTAAAGAAAGTGCAAAAAGATATAAATTCCATGAGATACATGCACTTTCTACATTCAATGAATTTGAAATTTTGCAGATGACTATGTGATATTCATGCTGAAGATGATTGAGATTGCCCTCTGTCTGTCGTCAGTCATGTTTCAACTTTTCACTAAATCGTCTCCTTTGTAACTGTTAGACAGGTTGTCATGAAACTCTACAAAACATTGCAGGAACAATCCTCGTTCTAAGTTTCTCAAATTTTATGAAACCATGAAGGCTTGGAAAAGGTTTCAAATTTAAAATAAAACTTTAAAAAACATTATCCTCTGAATCTGCTTGCTCATATAATTACACAGGTGACCCTTTACCAGATTATTTTATTTCATGATTGTTTGGCAAAAACATGGCTGAATGCATGTGTTGCGTCATTTTACTGTATAAAGTGTATCTTTCAATATCTTCTGAATCTGCTTGCTTGATAAAACAAAGCTGCCAGTGGTTGGGGTAATTAAACTTTAGAAGGCTAAATCTCAAAAATCTTCTATGAAAACAGTCAGTAGATTTTATATATATTTGCATGGTATCACTCTACAAGATTCCTTTAAGTCCATGCATGAATTAAAAATTCAACCCAACCTGTCTCCTGGGGTCAAAGTGATGCAGAAAAAGGATCAAGGGCCCTATTGTTTAAAGTATTATTTCTAAAACAGCCTTAATGTATGGTGATATGCATAGCATTTGTTAGCTCACCTGAGCAGCAAGTGCTAATGCTTAGCTTTAAGAATCATTGAATATGAATCTGTTGTCAACTATTTCTTTTAACAAAATCTCCGTAACCACTGACCCAATTTCAACTAAACTTCAACCTGTCTACTGTGATCATGATGAGAGAATTAAGACGCTCATCGCTTTATTATATGGCCAAAGGGTCGTTTTATATAATGGTCTGTATCGTCTGTCTGTCTGTCAGTAAGCAAGTTCTTGAGCATGCAAGTCCTTCAGTTTAAAAAATATTGTTTCTTTGGGTATTATATGTGTGCATGTAACTCCTCCTACAGTTGTCAAGGTATTTCAATGATACTTTCCACAAATGATCACTTTCCATAACACAATCTAGGTCAAGTAGTTTAAGACAGAGTTATCTGCCCTTGGACTTATTCTGAAAATATTCTTTCTTTGGGTAGTATATTTGTGCATTCAACTTCTCCTACAGTTTTCAAGAGATTTCAGTCAAACTTTCAGCAAATGAGCTCCATGTGATATAGAAATGTGTAAAGTAAAGAAAAACGTTGTAAATGTGTCCTTCTGATGGCAATTTTATACATTGGCATTGGCTTAGTGCATAAATGGTCTGACATGTGGTGATCTTGTTGCTCAAACCATGTCTACCAGTAGGTGAGTGAGTAAGAGAGATTTAAGTTACTAACCAGTGGAGCATTGCAGGCCCTCTTTGGCCTCTTTTTCCACAAAGGTATGACTTTATCCTGTGACAAGGCTATGTGTTGATATTGTTTATTTCAATATGTAAAACCTCATGGAATTTTGACAAAGAGTGTCATTATATGCAAACATACATTATTAATTAGGCCATTTTTTAGGATATCATGTTATTTCTGCCTTATTTTCTTTATTATCAGTTTTCACATATGACAGAACTGAATATTCAGAGGACAGAATTAGCAAGTCCATCTCTGACAACACCTTCTCCTGAAAGTAATTTTGTATTTTGTAATTTAGCAAACTAGGACCATAATTGCCCTCTTGTCATTGTTTATTCAGGTAACAACTGCTACTGAGATGAGACAATTGCCTGGAACACCTACTTCTACCATTGTAAGTAGTTTTTGTATGTCCCTTATGTCTATGAAGTTTGAAAGGTAATATGCTTTTGGTTGGTTCATTAATTGGTCAATTTGGGTTGTTTGATTAATTGATGAATTGCTTTTAAGCCAAAGAACATTCAGACAAAGGTCTTAGACCACTAGGCTTTCACTCTTGGTAAATAAGTGACACATATTTTTGCTACCTCAAGGGTATCTATTACATTTACTTGTCTGACTCATAACTCTGTAAATTGTTAAATAGATTAATTGCCATAATTGCATGAACATTATATTCTATGGTAATGTTTTCTGATTCTGGCTAATATCTTCAATGGTATTTGGAAAGCCAGAGAAATGGAAAATAATTGAAACAGCTTCTCAAAAACAAATAGTAGTAATTTCAAAAATACCCCCAGATCAAAAGGGTTTTGATGTACTTAGATGAGTAATTCTGGGCCATAATAGCTATCTTGGTATTTTTTGTCTTCAGATAACAAATGATACTGCGATACTACCTCAGAGCACAGTCATGACTCCAGTAAGTGTTTTTTAGATTAAATGTAAATCTAGCTGCATGAGATACATGAAATTGGGAAGATATGTGATATTCTGGTTTTAACTCACTTGAGCACAACATGCTCCAGGTAAGCTATTGAGAATGCCCTCTGTTGTCAGGTATGCATCAACTTTTTACTGAAACGTCTCCTTTGTAACTATTGGACAACTTGTCATGAACCTAAACAAAACTTTGCAGGAACAATCCTCCCTCTAAGATTCTTAAGTTTAATGAACCCATGAAGGCTTTTGGCTGCCATGGCTCGGAAAAGGTTTCAAATTTAAAATAAAACTTTAAAAAACATTTTCCTCTGATTCTGCTTGCTGAATTTTCATATAATTACAGATGTGACCCTCTTCCAGATAGTTTCATGTCATGATTGTTTGGCAAAAACATGGCTGAATGTGTTGCATCATTTTACAGTATAAAGTGTATCTTTCAATATCCTCGGACTCTGCTTGCTTGAATTTTATAAAACAAGGCTTCAAGGGGTTGGGGTAATTATACTTTATATGGCTAAATCTTCTCTGAAAACTGTCATTAGATTTTATATATATTTGCATGGTATCACTCTACAAGATTCCTTCAGGTCCATGCATGAATGAAAAATTCATGACACAACGAACCTGTCTCCTGGGGTCAAAGTGATACAGATAAATGATCAAGGCCCTATTGTTTAAAAGTATTATTTCTAAAACATCCTTAATGCATTGTGATATATGCATATAAGTTTACAAATATTCTTTCCTTGGGTATTATATGTGTGTGCATGTAACTCCTCCTACAGTTGTCATAGTATTTCAATGATCAATGATACTTTCCACAAATGATCACTATATGAATAGTGGTGCTTAACATAACACACTCTAGGTCATGTAATTTAAGAAGAGAGTTATCTGCCCTTGGACTTATTCTCCAAATATTCTTTCTTTGGGTAGTTTATTTTGGTATTCAATTCCTCCTACAGTTTTAAAGAGATATCAGTCAAACTTTCAGCAAATGAGCTCAATGAGATATAGAAATGTGTAAAGTAAATAAAAGCTTTGTAAATTTGTCCTTCTGATGGCAATTTTACACATTGGCAGTGGCTTTGTGCATAAATGCTCTGACTTGTGGTGATCTTTTTGCTCAAACCATGTCTACAGTTCAGTCACCAGTAGGTGGGTTAGTTAGAGAGATTTAAGCTACTAACCAGTGGAGCATTGCAGGCTCTCTTTGACCTTATTGTCCGCAAAGATATGAATATATCATGTGACAAGGCTATGTGTTGAGTACTGTCAGCTGTAGAGATAGCTGTATTGGCGTTCATTTTAGTATGGGAAACCTCATGGAATTTTGATAATGATTGTCATTACATGCATGACATACTTTTTCAATTCGGCCATTTTTTAGGATATCATTTTATTTTCTTTATTATCAGTTTTCACATATGACAGAACTGAATATTCAGAGAATAGAGTCAATAAATCCATCTCAGACAACACCTTCTCCTGAAAGGAATTTTGTAAGTCTTTAACTGTATATACAAAAAATTACCATTTTAAATCAGGTCATAATGTTTTCATCAGGCATGTCAGACTAATTGAACAGTTTGAGTTGAGGCGCAAACGATGGCACCAAAAGGTATACATATATTACACCAAACTAACAATAAAAAGCCTCTAATGAGATTCAAATATTGGAATGAAACCAAAAATACATATGCAGTAATGATTTTGCATGTCCAAGGTCTTATTATCAGCCAGCTACTCTTTATAAATACATTTTGCTATTGCCATTGAGAAATTGTAGCATATTTGATTGTAGGTTTAATCTTTATTAGAATTCTAGATCAGCATAACAAAGTTAAAGTTTGAATGGCAAATATTGCATTTAACAGAATCCAAATTAATGAGGGCTAATAAAAAAAAAAAAGGTTCTCAGTATTTTATGCACAATTTTAACATTATAAGATATCAAATGTTAATTCTACAATATTCAATACAATGAGGTAATCAAAACCAAGATCCCAATAAAGTCAATAAACGGATGCAACGTCAGAATGAAAAGGTTTATATTACAAAACAGCTTTATATTGTAAGCATAATAGATATACACATCCAAGAAATCGTTGGCATCGTTTAGTCATGCCTATGTTTTCCTGAAATATGTTATGCCAAAGTGCAAATTCAGGTTGGCAAAATAGGACCATAACGGCCACTCTTGTCATTTTTCATTCAGGTAACAACTGCTTCTGAGATGAGACAATTGCCTGGAACACCTACTTCTACCATTGTAAGTAGTATTTTTATGTCTATGCAGCTTGAAGGGTAATGTGCTTTTGATTTGTTTATTGATTGGTTAATTTGGATTGTTTGTCAGTTGACTGATGGATGAATTTGCCTTTTTAGCCATAGAAGATTCAAACAAATGTTTAAGACTTTCATTTTCGGTAAATAAAGACGCTTTTTCAAGTTACCTAAAGGGTTGAGAAAATAATTGCCACTTTGTTCATCTCTATCTATTACATTTTTTTTTGTTTGACTCATAACTCTGTTACTATTAGATATCAACTTGAAACTGTATAAGAAGGCTCATTCTTACTGCATCAATTGCATAAAGCAAGAATCTTAATTCTAGCATGCATACTCTCATAGTTATTCCCCTTTGTAGTTTTCAATATCAAGTTTTATCCAAAGCCTATCTCTGAAACATTTAGATACATTTACCTGAAACCCTTTGTGATAAAGTGTCATAAGGGGAATTGAAATGTGAAAGAACCATTAAGACTGGATTATGGCCCTTGAAATTGTCAAAATTGCTTTAATACAGCTTGTGAACACTGTATAGCATCCATTTACTATCATATATTCACCATACATACATGCTCTGGATTGCCAGTAGAGCATAGGCCCTCATGGGCCTCTTGTTTATTGGATGTATTGATTTAAAACTTTATATAAAAGTAGATAGTCATTTTATAGGGGAATGCAATGCTCAAGAACCATAACTCTACCCACAACATAAATGTTCATTAAGTTTCTTGTTATGCAACTATGATTATTGTGTAAATTACAACTTAATACCTAACTTGTAACTTTGCTTGAAGGTATATGTAATTAGTTGGAACTTGCAGATTGCAAAAAGGAGAGATGTTTCAAACAAGAATCTTTGCCTCTTAATAAAGTGTAGTTCTTAGAGCATTGATTGATCGTCATGATTTTCTTGTCGACACATGCATTACAGTACAGTGTAATCATAAGTTACAGTATTGAGAATCTTGCTGCCTTTTCAATAATTGTCTATGCTCCGATATATTGCATCTGTTGAACTTTAATTTTTACAGGATACACATTATCCATTCCATGTTCAAGCAGGCACACCTACGGTATGTTTCATTAAATTAAGATATCTTATATTTAAGCTCTAATATTTGAGTAACATTTGGCACTTCTTAGCTCAAATAAACACAAAGTGCGAGGTGAACTTTTGTGATCACCGTCCGGCATCCGTCGTCGTCATCTGTCTGTACATCTGTTAACAATTTCCCTACAAATGACGTCTTCTACTAAACCAATGGACTGATTTAAAAATAACTTCACAGGAATGTTCCTTAGGTGGTCCTCTTTTATAGCTCTTCAAAGAACTTAATTCCAAGTAGAACTTTTGATCCTGCGGAATCAGAAAAGGGGAAAATTGCCAAAATTTAAAAATCTTCTTGTCCAAAAGAACTGGCCCGATTTGAAAATTAACTTGCACACCTGTTCCCTAGTACACCCTCTACCAAATTGTTTAAATAATTCTGAAAAACATGGCTGCCAGTGGGCAGTGCTTGTTTTCCTTAGATGTGCATTGTAAAATCTTTAAAAATCTTCATGTCAAAAAATACTGACCCGATTTAAAGATAATTTGATAATGTTCCTTGGTTAACTCTCTAGCAATTTTCTCAAATAATTCTGATCCGTTGAAAAACATGGCCGCCAGTGAGTGGGCAAAGCTTGTTTTCCTTAGATGTGGATTGTAAAATCTTTAAAAAAAAATCTTGTATAAAAGTACCAGCTTGATTTAAAGATAATTTGGCACAAATGATCCTTGGGGGACCTTCTATCAAGGTTGTTCAAATTAATCAGATCCGTTGAAAAACATACATGTTTTCCTTATTATGCATTGTAAAAACTTTAAAAATCTTCTTGTCCAAAAGTTCCTGCCCGATTTAAAAATAATTTGGCACAAATGATCCTTGGGTAAACCTCTACCAAGATTGTTGAAATCATTCAGATCTGATGAAAAACAGAATCAGCTTGATTTAAAGATAATTTGGCACAATCGTTCCTTGGAGGACTTTCTAACAAGGTTTTTCAAATTAATCCTATCCATTGAAAAACATGGCCGCCCGGGGCGGGGCATGTTTTACTTATATATGCATTGTAAAAACTTTAAATATCTTCTTGTCCAAAAGTACATGCCCGATTTAAAAAAAAATGGCACAAATGTTCCTTTGGTAAACCTCTACCAAGATTGTTGAAATCATTCCGAGCTGATGAAAAACATGGCCACCATGGGGTGGGGCTTCTTTTTATGCCCCCGGAATCACCGATTCGGTGGGCATCTAGTTTTTGGCCTGTCTGTCTCTTTGTCTGTCTGTCTGTCTGTCGAAAAAATCTTTAACCTTGACCACTACTTTTGAACCATAACAGATACAGCTACCATATTTCATATGTGTATTCCTTGTGACATGACCTTTCTGTCAGTACCAAACTTTTTGACCTTGCGACCTTGACCTTTGACCTACATTTTGAAAACTTCTTTGTCTGTGGCAAAGAAAACTTTAACCTTGACCACTACTTTTGAACCATAACAGGTACGGTTTCCATATTTCACATGTGTATTCCTTGTGACATGACCTTTCTGTCAGTACCAAATTTATATAGTCGAGCGTCGCTGTCCTCCAACAGCCCTTGTTTTATATTAGAAAATTATGATTCATTGTTTATGCATTTTCATTTTACTCGTACAGATGATCCTCAATGACAATAGAAAGGGGAAAATTGTTCTGTCTTAGTCTGTTTGCTTTATCAGCGATATGGCCCTACTGCATAACTTTTATAAAATAATTGTATTTGCTAGGATGAATTTATGACTCAAAAGTTTTTAGCTTGACTTTTTTTAACAAAAGTAAAGTTACTGTAGTCACCTAAACTGGCAGCAATGTACACTCATTCCTCTTTTGTGAAGGTTTTGTATGAAGTACCGTTTATTTAAATTATGAATGCTATTGCTATTAAACTATACACCACTGTTTTGGACCATGAGAGGTCTCTATGTTTGAAATATAGGAGTGGGGACGGGGTGGGGCCAGTTCACAGTTTCCCCGCCCCTGACTTAGAAATGCCCTGTTAAAGTTTTGTATTAAAGTTGTATCTCTGTAACCGATGGGGATACTAGACAGACTGAAACTTAAAACATTTTATTTGGGTCATTAAACAAGGTCACAGCGCTAGGTTCCATAACACTGTCCTATATTTTTACAAAAATTATGATCACCCTTACTGGAATAGAAATTTCAGATAACTGTCAGTAACTTCATCTGTCTTTCACACAGAAAATTCATGTTAAAGGAGTTATGCATAAAAATATCAATCGGATATATAAGTGAAGCTTTAAACATGTCTTTGGGATAATTAAACATGGTCATAGGACTAGGTTTCATAACTATGTTATATATATCTTTCATAACTGATCTCCCTTACTAACTTAGACTTTTTTACCTTAAAAGGTTTTGCAAACGAGTTAGTATCTTCAATCATTGATGACAGTTTTAATGAGGTGACTTTTTCAATATTAAGCCTTAACAGCCTGTAAAACACTTTGTTACCTACATGCTAAGTGTGTTTCATATAATTTCAGAAATATGGTGCTACCAGACCAAAGAGAACCAGGCCCCTGTATAAACTTCATATCGGCTGGAAGCATTTTTCCAATGGAAAGTTTAAACAAATGAAGAAGCTTGAAAATGGCGGAGGTATTCGATCTATAGAATACTCTTCCACAGACCCACAAACAGTGGACTCTTTGATCGATTTAGGCAAGCATCTTTTCTTTCCAAATGGAGATTGCAGTTTTGGCTCTTTGCACGAAATGGATGTAAGTCTGGGAAACTTTAGTGGTGAACAAATCACATTATTTACAGACAGATATGGTGAAGAATGTTCATTTCAACAGTATCTCAAATCACATGGTGTCTTTCCATCAAAACTTCATTTATATTTGATGACATGCCACAAAAAGGAATCCAGACAAATTGCTCCTGAGTTTCAACCGGAGATTGACTCTCCTGGCACTCCTGATAATGTAACGAAAGATTGTAGTGAAAGCATGTTGATCACTGAAGATTTAAACAAAAACATCGCTTACGCCATAAATGAAGTAGCGAATAAACTTACAAGCATAGACATCCCTTTGAGTAAGTTTGTTCTAGCTGTAGGTGATAATATTATAGAAGACCCAGGAAAACTCAATATCCGCTACACTCAAGATACACTTGACTCTTCACTGAATGAAATACGCTCGAGGTTGAATTGCTATTCTTATGACCATTGCGCAGAATTATGTTTTGATCCAGAGAAGAGTAAAGACTATGATCCTTTTGATGATGGATTTTCTGTTACTTCCATTGTGAAAGATGGAAAGACATTTCTTGACTTTGTGGTGAATGAAGAGGATGAGTCATTTCAATTTCCAGAGTGGAAGCAAGAAATCGATGACAAACCTATAATTTTACATGGGCCAGATACCATTCATGGGTTTGAAGGAGACAGTCTATTGCTAGGTGTCATATCGTCACTGCATGGCAGTGATCAGGAATATGTTTGGCTTAAAGATGGGTACATTTACATGCAGGG